>CM034147.1:229974279-229995812 GCA_019776745.2 Taxus chinensis | reverse complement strand
TCACTAAATGGTTAGAAGCCATTACCTTGACATCTACTAAAGCTAATAAAATCATCAAATTCATTTATCAACATATCATATGTCACTTTCGTATCCCCTAAATCTCATCAGTGAAAATGGAAAATCATTTAGGAACAAATACGTTAATAAAATCTATGACACATTCAACATAAAACTAATGTTTTCATCACCATATTATCCACAAGAAAATGGAGAATATGAAACTTCTAATAAGATACTTAAAAATCCTCATGAAAATTGTTGACGAGTAGGCAATAATTGGCATATACAAATCTCATTTGATCTCTCTCGGCTTATCAAATTACCAGTTGTACTCCTTCGGGTGCTACCCCCTTTTCTCAAGTCTATGGCTTTGAGGCAATTTTACCCCTTAAAGTTCAAATTCCATCACTCTGTGTATCCCTCAAAGATTTCATCTCGGATGAGGATTATCGACAAGACCCTTTAGCACAGTTAGAATTATTAGATGACATCATCATATCTATCAAGAGCTCATCAAGCACACGTATAACAAACATGTAAAATAACGTGACTTTAACATCAGTGATATCATCCTCAAAGAATATCAAAATTTCACTACTATGGAAAGGAGTAAATGTGGAAAGTTTTCCCCTTATTGTATCGATCCATATGGCATCACTCACAAGTATGGGTTGAGAGCTTATGGTCTAGCCTTCCTTGATCCTAACCTAAAGTGGAACCTCTGAATGCCTTACACTTGTAACCTTTATATTGTTAACATTTCGACCATCATAATAGTAGTCATATTGAATTTCTTCTTTCACCACCAACCATCCATTTTATTATCTTGGAATACCTTAAAGATGATCACCATGGCTCTTCTCATCACATCTTTCACATGGACAAGTTCCTTCTTAATAGGAATGCAAAATCATTACACTCCATCCACATTATGTATCAATTGAAGACACATCATGGGGCACATGTGTAGTCTGCGCACACATTTCTTCCCCTCCTCAAAATGGTCTATTAGAGTTTTTCCTCAGCTCAAAGAAAGTTAAAAATATATATGGATGCATCTTATAAAAATAAAATAGAATGATCACTTGAAGGATAACTATCAAATGTCAAAATTACATTATCAAAAATCATAGAATGATCTCTCAAAGGACGATTAAGAAAAATTCAAAATTCAAACTATAGACTACTCCCTTGAAGGGTGGATACCGATGTAAAAAGGCTTCCCACATTGATCCACCTTCAAAAAGTCAAATATCAAAAAGCATCCTAGGAAATCTTCCTACATTGAACAACTTTCCTATCAAAGAAAACTTCTCACATCGATCAATTACATCAAAAATAGAATATATAAGTTGGGTCATCTCCCTATAAAACCATAAAAAGGAGAACCTACTCTCCCACGCAACCTACATGTATCAACCCTTCCCATGTCCTAGGAAGGTGTAATTTTCATATACATATTATCCTAAGATCATATGCATGACTACCCATTTTTAGTCACATGTTAACATTTTTTATAAAGGACAAAATTACAATCACCTTCTGTATACCAAGTCCCATAACATATTTATCAAATCCAATATAAAGCAATCATTCCATGTTTTATTCTTATTCAATATGTAAAACACATCTTGACACATATTTTGATCACATTAAAGTGAAAACATTCATAACACATAAATAACACCATCACCTATCAAAATTCTATCAACATCAACATTTGTAAAACATCCATATATTATCAACATTCAAACAACTATACATTAAACAACTATCAATAATAATAATAGTCACAAGTAAATCACATCACGTAAAAATCAACACATGAATCAAGGATAAAAATCATCATCACACACACATAATATATATATATATATATATAATCATGTCTCTATAAATCATCTAGAGTCTCGAAAGCTCCGTATATACAAAACTATACATCGAATCAAGGCTTCATAAAGAGTCGTATAAATCAAAATATATCACATCTACCCGGTAAAATAAACACCCGTAAGAAAATTACTCTTGTGAACACTACCCACCTAAGCACCACCATCACATATGTTAGGTCCTCTATGAGGACCTCCCTCATCAAGACCTCTACTCGGCCCTCCTCCATCTAAACCCCAAGGTGGTTGACCCACACTCACAACACTAACACTAGGTCATGCTCTCTCTGAGCTAGATATGTTACATAAAAGAGCATGGTAGGTAGGTTCCATACCACTATATCCTAATAATAGGCCATCTCATCACATATAGACTAGTAATTAGCTAAGCTAACGATACCAAGTGGTCCCATCTACCCACTATCTTGTGCACTAGATGCCTCTAACTCAACACCTATCACTAAATTACCTATAATGGTATCAATTAGCTACATCCTACGCTAACTATTAACCTAGACTATCCAGATAACCTCTCAATCCATCCCACTCACCTATCAAACTATCACGTTGCACAATCAAACCATCCCTCTCAGTAGTCACAGTATCCCGTTCAAATTCCACTACCTTCTCAACCTCTAATCATGTAATAGTAACATTAAGAGATTATTTCTCTACACCACCGCTAACTCCATCATCAACACCATCTCCATCACCTCCTTATGCATCCCCTCCACATGATCCTGCACCAGTCTACCTCCTCAAATAGGATGAGCCTACCACCATGCAGAAAATACATCTCTAACACAACATCATCTACAACCACTAGTGTTCCCTAATCATCGAAACCCATGGCATTCTCCTCATCAGGCATAGAATGAGGCACTTATTGCACTAGTAATGGATTCCCCACATCCCCATCATCATGTTTATATAATAGCGGAGGCTCTGAAACATCTTAAATTAACCAAAAATGTCACAAGACGTGACTAAATCAGATAAACTACCACTCCCCTCCCCAACGGCCCAGCACCCATAGATCCTATTGAGTGGTAATAAGATACACATCCTCTCCCTCCCACATTAAAAATAAAATGTATGGTCTTCACCTAATGTCATCTACATTTAACCCTAAGAAGACATGTCTATAATACTCATCACTCCATACTGGTCTAGCATCCAACATATTATAATGTCACCAAATAAACCCAAATAATCTCACTAGAAAGCCACCGTATCCCCATGGAAAACCTCTAGGGAGAGCCATGAAAATATTCTCAAAGGCCCACCACTGTAATAAAAAATAAATATCAATCTTGGACCTCTTCTAGATACTCCATGACCAATGCTCCATGTAGGTATGTGCTAGCAATACAGGGGGGCCATGTAAAACAAAACCCTTTACTCCATCATGTCGGCCACTACAACCCTCCATGATCTAACGAAACCAAGCACCACAAGAGTCAAGAAAAGAAAAACTTGTGATCCCTATCATCTACATGGTCATAATGTATGATCTCTATCTCTAGAGTATTAGATTCTAGTAATATAAAACACATCACATCATCCTCCATATAATCTCCACATCACATCAGCCCTCTCTATATCATCAATCAAATATATTCCCTCTCCAATGGACAGAAAATCTCATAATCCCATTAACATCCTCCAGGGTGATAGTCATCTCACCCATCGATAACCAAAAAGTGCAAGTAGTAGGATCCCACCTCTCCATCAGAGCTAACAACATCCCCTTTTCCTGTGGATGCATCTGTAGTGACGTATCACCCCTAACCCAACTCCTCTAAATGTAAACATTCCTCACTTGACATCTAAGCCCTCACATACTCCAAGACCATTGGAATCTTATCTTTGATAGTCAATTTTTCTTTCACCTATATCCACAACACACAAAAACATTGATTAGAATAAGTTTTAATATATATTTATCAAATTTATCAAAAAAACCTCCATCACTAGTGATTCACCTAAATCACCCATGATTCAACAAAATCACTGGTGATTCAGGTGATTTCAAAAATGTGCCCCCATACGGGCACTAAAAAATTAATAAATAAATAAAAACAAAACGAAAAATAAGGGTACTACCTCAGCCATAATGGGCTTGTTTTCGTTCCTGATGCTCCTGTAACACCCATTTCTCAATTATCACTCTCCAATCAATCAATCAGACCTCTAACTCACAAATCAAATAGTGAAAATATTTTTTTTTATAACCAAATAAACTATTTATAAGCATCGATTATACCATGCAGGAATTGGTGATGATTCTCCTTAATCACTGATGATTCATTGAAATCACCAAAAATCCCCAAGAATCACTTTCAATTTCCATTAATTATCAAAAACCCACCATTTTAAAAACATGAACAAATATTTTCAACAACATTATTACATTTTCATAGCATATTAATCTTCATTATACCTCATTTTGAGGACCCCAAAAATCCTAATGAACAAACAAAATTCTTCACATGATTCATTTACAACCTCAACATCGGTAAGCCATACATCTATAGGCCAAAAAATCCTTTGTTCCCCTATCACTTGGCTCCCTAGTCTTTATAGTATATCATTTCTCCCTACGAATCATACATTTATAAGACAAAAACCCTTTGGTTCCTCATCCCTTGATTCCTTGACAACACCCATCTTGTTTCAATATCTTGTCTTAGGGAAATTTCAAATGAAACACACATTTCAAAACTATCCAATCAACTCAATCAAACTAGTGATACTTGGGCTGCGTCGAAATATCCCTCAGTTTTAGGGGAGGTCACCCATCCAAGCACAAACAACCTATCTCACACCATTTTTGTCCAGCAGTTTGACTATCATAAACTACTAGAAAAAGGGGGAAAATACACACATTATTTAATTAAAACCAATCATTATATCATTATACCAAGTCATCCTCCCCTCATCTCATAAAATAAAATTTTATGCCCTTATAGATTACTATTTACCCATCCCAAATTACCTCAAACCCCTTTAAAATTGCTTAGCCATTTCTAAATTATCTCTAACCCATTTTACCCCAACTTCCTAACCTCCCCAACTGGTGTAACCTCTTTATAAACATTTTCCCTTGCCAATATACCAAAAAATATTATTTAGGAAGTGGTTTTAACCACTTCTAAATGCTTTCCCAAAATTTTTGGATTGTCGTTAATTCTAACAAATTACCAACGGTTATAAATAAGAAGTTTTTTGCTTTTCTCCTAGGGATCTTCATAATTCCTTTGGCACACTCATGCAATTTTTAATTGACCCAACCTAAATATCCATCACTCTATAAATCATCAAATCCCTATATCAACCTCAAGCTCTTGCAACACATTGTTTTGGTCATCTTTTTATCAATCATCTTCCTAAGAGACTCAACAATCGGTCATCAACTTCAATTAGCTCTATCTAGCATTTTGAGACACTTTTAGCTTATTTCCACATCAAGAGGTATTTATCTATGTTTTTTTCATCATTTGTATTTCATAAAAACATCAAACTCAATAAAAAATATCATTCAAAAGATTTGTTTTCAGTTCTAGAAAATTTATCATTTCCAAAGTAATTTCCGTGTGATTTCTTAAATCACCCACGATTATGTCTGATCACTCGAGATTCCTTTAATCACTAGAAATCCCTATTAATCTACATATTTTAATTAATTTATTAGTTTAGTATAATTTTTTATCAACATTTTAGATTGTACTTGTTCCTATGCACAATGGATTTATTTTAGGGAAGTACCTAGATGTTTGCATCCAATTACAAGCATCTACAACCTCCCAATAGTTCAAAACCCTTCTTTTGGGAACAATACAACATATTCCACAAACTTATCTATGAGCAATCCAATTTTCCACTAACATCAAAGACAGAGAAGAGTTCCTGCATGATATCCAATAAGAAACCATGGACTTTGGTATGATTACTTTGAGTCTGTCTAGATTATATCCACCCTTTCCTAGGCCACATTTAAAGTTGCATAGGACTTACCCTTTGACCTTGAGTTCTAAATCTTCTTATCTATCATTCATATATATTTTTCATTCACATATATTTATCATTATTGTCAATCTTCTTAATTTTATCAAAACAGGCTGACATCCTTCAAGGAATTCCCTTTAGATTCATAGAATTCACCTTTCCACGAAAATTGTTTATCCCATTTATCTAATCCATTTTTTTAGTTGTCTCGTATCTACAAGTTTCTTCATCGGGGAAATAATAAGGAGCTTTATCCAACAATAATCAACATCCATCAGCACAGGTATCGGTAAACCTCATCGTCTTCTGAAGTTAGTTTGTTTTTGTTATTTCATGTTATTAAGTTAAAGTTGGAAAGCAAAAAATATCTAGGCCATGTAATGAATTTGAATCATGCAAGGCACAACTGATGTTTGTATGTGGACACATAGACCCCTTCTATGACCCTACATTACTAATACATCATCCGGCACCAACACATATAAGCTTTGTAGTTGTTGAATAATCATATAACCCACATATATCCTTCAAATAAATATTTTTCAGCATTTTAGTTTTCTTTCATTTTATGAACAACTAGAAGAGAGGTTTCCTTGTGTGGTTCTTAAAATTATAAACATACATACAAACCCAATATGTGTTGTCCACTATTGTAACCTCATCAATGGAAAGGGAGATAAAAATTATATTCTTGAATTTCTCTTTAAAATCCTCCTTTTCAATCATTTCAATACATTTTTTCCATTTCTCAATCACTTTTGTCTAACCAATGTGATTATGGAAGGTAAGGAAACCCATTAAATGTAAACAACTTATTAAATTCTGAAAAATATGCATTAGGTTTTCCCTTTTTAAGAATGAAGAGTACAGTTGAAAACTATGATTTTTTCCTTAAGGTTGTCATTTATAGATTTTATAAATTTAACATTAATTTTTCCTCCTTTCTCCACTTGTTTTCAACAAGTTTTCTACTCATTTTCATACTCCTCTACATATCTTACATGCATGCATTCTTTCATAGTTTTTAATCTATTTGTCTTCTTATTTTTCCATCATTTTATTTGATTGTCACATATAATTTACCACAATGTTTTTCAATTGTTTCACTTTATTTTATTTTCCTAATTTCCAATGTAAATTGTATATCTACATTATTTTCAATTATCATTACCATTTTCTAGCTCTAAAGGTTCAATAAATGGATATTTTTCTGCCCAATCTATTTGAAAAGACCTTCCAACTATCCAGGAAGTTTGCTTCCTTCTCACATATTTGTTTTTTGAATATTACTATCAATATCATCTTCTACTCAAATATTTTTGTTCAAATATTCATCTATTAGAGACATTTGGCAATGAATATTTTCTTCACAGCTCTAACATGTCATCATCAATTATATATTTATCTACTAAACTGTTAATTATTTATTTAGGGGATATGTTTTAGTTAATTATTTCATGAAAAATAAAATTAATAGTAGGGGTTTCTATATTCATACACAAATTTTTTTTTTGACTGTGACAAATATATAAAAATAATAATTTAAACTGATTAAAAATAGAGGAAAATTAATGAAAAATTGTTCCCTATGTTACTGTTTATAGTAGATGCAAGTTGCATCCTCATTTTTTAGGTTGGGTTTAAATAGTTTAATTAGGATACTTTTTCTTTTGAGTTAATCTGAATTTTTTTTTTTTCATAGAGTCCATTAGACATATCCAATTGTAATTCTCAAATAGGTCAATTTAAACCATAATATTTTTAAAAATGTAAATGCCAAGTGAATTTTTTTAATCTTAACACTGTGAAGATTTTCAATATAGTACACAGTGCTACTATATGGCAATATGCACAATGTTACTAAATGATAGCATTGAACAAGCTACCTACTAGTAGCATAAAAAATACCTCTGGATGGTAGTATACTCTATTCTACTCACCAATAGCATAGAGGAAAAGAAGTATGTTATACAATACCATAATAATCAAAAAGACCTTAATGAACGGTTACAATACCCAGTTGATCTTGATCTTTAAAGAAAAAAGAGATTACGAAGAATATTTGATAGTCATAATTTACATACGTGTTGTCCTATGTTTTTGGCAAGGGAAAAAAATAACTTGAAAATAAGACAACTATACCCTAGGGTAAAAAAAATCATTACAAACCTTCCCCGACACCCCTCTAGGTCAGTCCATCTCATGTGCTAGGTCTTTCCCCAACCATATAGATTCTTTTTATGTGGTATAAGCCTCACCCATGTGTGGAAAATAAGAAAAAAAATTCAAAGGAGTATTTCAAGACAATGCATTTCAAGGTGGATCTTTTGGCGGGCTTACGAATGGTTACTTTTAGCCTTTCTTAGGCTAGTTCATATTCTTTGTGGTATATTGGGAGCCCTAAATTCATCAAGGAAGTGTATTTTTGAGCTAGGATCGTTTTTCAAGTAATTTAGGAATATTTGGAAATATCCAACAATTTATCAACAAGTTTAGCAAAAGTAAGTTTTTAAGGCCAAAGGAGCTTGTACTGAGAAAATGCACCTGAGCTTCGGGAGATGATTCTAAGAGATCTAGAATGAGTTGGAGGTCAAAAAAATATCAATGGAAATATTATAAAATTCAATACATGGTGGTAATCTCATATTTTTCACATTACCCGTTGCATTTCTTTCCACAACTCATTCTTCACAGGTACAACTAAAGGTCACAATAAAAAAGGCCATTTTTGGAGGTTTCAAGCTGAATAATACCTTGATACCCATCCGATCCTTATCAAAATACTATTTATAGTCAAAATTGTATAAATAAGTTCCTAAACATTCATCTGGGATCTCTGGTAATGTCATTTTCAATCTCCTCTCCAAGGTACAAGCTCCATCCTTAGCCATATTTTTCAGTGACACATGTCACCATGAGGCTCAGGAACATATTTGAGTGTCCCCATATCCCATTATAAGAGGAGAAAGGGGGGCATAAAAAATTTCCCCCCCACCTTAATCCTCATGGACCCCCAACACGACCATGGGGAGCTTCGGTAAGCACCTTTCAATCAATTTTCTCTAGCCCCCGCTCCAACTTCTGCATGCTTGAAACTTGTCCTCACCAAGATGAGGAAAAATTTTGGTGTCCCTCTATCCTATTACAAGGGGAAAAGGGGTAGAAAAAATTACCCCCATCTTAATCCATATGTACTTCTCATATGAGCTTAAAGACCTCCATCAAGCACTTTTGGCTAGTTTTTGAGCCCCCTCTCCTCTCTCTACATGCTTTCCAAGTATCACCACCAGGATAAGGAAAAATTTGGTGTCCCTCTATCATATTCTAAGGGTACAAGGGGTGAAGAAAAATTCATCCCCCCCACCATGCTACCAGCAGGTCCCTTACATGACCAAAAATTAGCCTTGGGTGCTTGAATTAAACCCTTTCCTCATTTTCCTTACATGTGCATGTGTGTCATGTGGTCACCCTAGGATAAGGAGAATTTTAATTTCCCCTTATGCCATTCCCAAATGGTATAAGGATGGAATTAAAATACACCCATTCCTCTCTCTCTCCCTCTCATGCCTATAAAACCCAACACTTAGTCATTTTCTTCATTCCCCCACATTGCTCCAGTTTAACCTCCAACTCTAGCAAAAAAACTTCCAGAATTCCTTCACCCTAATTTTTCATTTGCATTATTAATAAATGTTCCCATGATCATGGCGAGATAATTTTAAATTAAAAAATACAATTTTAAAGGTTTTGGGGCATAATTATTCATCAGATTGACTTTGTAACCCGTTGAAGTGAAAATATTCATAACTAGAACACGGTGGCAACGGATCGATGTGAGATTTTTTTCATTCTTCCACATTTCTAGGAAAATTAAATACCAAAGGGAAAGAAATTACATTATGGCCTATATTTTTTACGGTGAGAAAATTCTGATTTCATGCCCCTAAATTTTAAAATTTTATTTCATATCGTTCCAGATATTAGGTTGAGCTAAAACTTCATATGTGAGATAAAGAGGAAAAACCCATATCAAAATTTTTTATTTCATTGAAATCTGAGGTCATGAAATCCACTTTCCAAAAATAGTAAGTCTCTACATTAACACTTACTATACATAGAAAAGGATCACACAGTGTAAAAATTTCAAGGACAGTGTGTACGAGGAACATTAAGAGGAACGAGAAAAGACAACCGATGGGTGACCTAGGTTGAAAAAGTGAAAATTTTCTACTTACTAAAAATAGTAAACTCCTATTTAAGATACAGAGAAGTTTCCCAGTGTCAACCATGAAGTTCAAATTTTGTAGGCCCCGAACTAATATCATCTCTCTCTTCTATGTACTTGGTTATGGGGGACAATAATGTCACCCACATTGACCTCGAAGATCTCAAAGACTAATTATTTAGAGGATGGAGAGAGCTAGTGAAGGAAAAAAAATTTCACGAGCGGACTGTATATGGCAGGTGGACATCTAGTCTTAGTGCAAAGTGTGGGAATTGGTTTTGGCATTTTCCCACCACTATGAACCCAAGACCAAAACCATTTGAGTAGATGATGGCTCAACCCTAGCAATACTTTCTTTCTCCCAAATCCATCTCCCATTTAATACAGATCCTTATTTAGAGAAATATGTCCATCATTTTAAAAGAGGACACAGTGAAAGAGTGGACCAAAATAGACTCATGCCTTTAGGGCCACACTTATGGTTTATGGTTGAAACAAGTGATAAAAACTTCACGAGTGGCTAAAATTTATTTAGATGCAATCATCCTTCTCAGTTGGGTGATGAGAGAAGAAATAGCAAAGGAATTACAAGACTAGATGGCTCTTTTCATATTCATGATCTTGGAGGATAAACAAAGAATTAATTAGGGACATATCATCAATGACAACTTGCACCACTAGTTACTTCAGCTATTAGTCTCAAAGAATTCAAAATGAATTTAGCTATGGTGACGCTCTCTCGAGATCGAGACCTTTCAAAGGGTTTATAGTTGCTAAGAAAATATCTCCCAATCCTCAAATTGAAAGATATCCTTTGTTGGTTTTTAAAGGAGAGTAATCGACACTTTAGGAGGGTAAATGATTCCTTCACTATGTTTGTCATTGGGACACTAGAGGGGAAACCTTCATTCAATATTTTTTCCATAAGAAAATTATTTGATCAAGAAGTATGGGTCATAATTTGAGCAATTTTCCACTTTCTCATTCATCCTTATTTCCATTTTTATCTTAATCTACTCATACTACCTCAGTATCTTAGCAAAAATATCATGTTTTTCAAAGATTTGTAGAAAATAGTACATGTTCATAGTAATCTCAAAAAACCAGAAAAGGAATATGTCTCCCTTCCCCATCTCACTTAGAATCTTCCACCTACAAGAGTGTCAATGAAGCATCACACCTGGAATCTTCCTTTGCATTCCTGAGCTGGTATTCATATACACCGAGGATAGATGTCACATCAAATTGATCTACACACTTTCTACCTCCCAAAGTCAATATCATGTACCACAGATTGAAGATATTGGGTGAATTTCATAGATGAATTTGATGTCATGGAAAGATACTATATGCGTTGATAGTCACAAATGAAGAGATTCAAGTTTTCTAGTATGAAGAGGGAATTAAAGATGATGGAAAAATTTGTATGATCCTTAATATAAAATAATGGAGGATTCCCCTCAGCCACATGTAACATAGAGTATCCATGAGATGGGAGATATAAGAGAGTAGACAGTTCAAAAGAAGAAGGCTTCCTCCTCATATTGGGAAAGGTGTCCCCACCCTCAAAGACAAGCATCACACACCAATATTCATAGAATATCATGAAGAATACTTCAACCTCATTCCATTATGAAGATATTTCAAAGCGTAAAGAAGTGGATTTAGAGGGCCCCTACTATAGATATTGCATAAGAAGGTTAGATCCACAGAGGATCATGTAGTAGAAGTATAACTTAAAGAGAATGAGAAATTTCAAACCTCTCATATTCTCAGCAACACTATATTTTCCCACCTCTACTGCCACCCTACTCCTTCTATACAATATGTACCATCTCACCCTAAGAAAGAGACAAAGGTCATGTCAGTTACCGAGCCCAAGATAGATGACATATTTCCTTGGATGAAGGAAATTATCACAAAAGAATCTCATACATTCCAGCAAGTGATGGTCCCTAATTTTTTGGTGATATAAACACTGACCAAGGGGAATAAGAAAAATATTGTAGAAGCGACTTCATGATTTTTCAATGCTAGAATGAGAAATCAATATATAGAATTATTCAATGCGGAGGTAATCAAGCTTATTGAAGATTGACATCGGTTAACTAAAAATGAGCACCATTCCCCTTATCACGGTTACTCATGAAGGATATTCACAGATGTTCTAGGAGTCTTTCACTTGCATCATTGCAAGGAATCAAGAGTATAAGGTGAAAATTGATCACTTGGAGATCAAGTATAAAAACTCTCCTCTTATGTGTAATACTTCATGGAACTGAATGTTTCATTGTTACTACCAATTGAAAGTTACCCCAATTAGTAGCATTGACCCAGATCCATTAGAGTGCAAGATGTCTTAATTTTGCAGGAATGAGTAAATGAAAAATAAACAAGAATGATCATGGAGAAAGGAAAATAATTCTCCATAGTTAATATCATTGCATAAGTACATGTGCACTACTGCAAACAAGGGCCTAGATGACAAGGGAAGGATTGGAAAAAATAAAAATAACATTAGGACCAATTTCATTCATCCATTGATGATGCAGATAGGAGATGATCACTCCCAGCTGTTGGTGATCAGAAAAGTATTCAATTCTCCATTTGAGGAATTCTCATGCATGTGGGCGAGAAATATTTCCTCTCAATATGAAATGTTAATTAGGCCATTGGGTGAGTTGGAATCAAATGAAGAGTGTGCCTTCAAGATGTAAGACAATGTCAACATCAGAGCACAAATTCTTAGAGTTACCGCCATTGATGAGAACACTATTATAGATGATTTGTTGAGGCCATTTGAGGAGTATTTTTAGAAAAAGGTTGGGGACCCCTTTTCCCTTCAATGAAAATACATTATAGTATTTATCTAAGATCAGAGCCACAATTTTGAACATTACATAGAAACACATCCTTCGTGGTTTACAAATAACAAAACATCAATGATATGCCTTGTGGTTGGCTCGAGTCCCTCAGTTGTGTCTGCATCCCTCAAATGGATAACGTAGGACCTGTGGAAGCTCAATACAATAAAGAGTTCAAAGGAGTGGAAATATTTCCAGTGGCGCTTGGCAAGGATCAATAAAGTGGCGAGGAAGAATCGGTATATGTGATATCTTCTTAGGCATAGTTCTCTCTCTCTCCTTCTCTCTCTTTCCCTCTCTTCCTTCCTCCCGTCTCCCCCTCCTCCTTCATGTTTTTTCCTTCTTTGTGGGTGACTTTTTCATTATTTCATATCCCTATTTTTTATTATTATTAAATGTGACTTTATTTTTTAGATGTAATAAGCCACCGTAAAATTATTAAAAAGGGGACTTTAATTCTCACACCTAAGAATATGAAAATTCACTATGTTGTAAGGGGACAAATGAAAAGTCCATGTGGGAGTATACGAGAGTCATTCTCAAGGCTATAAATTGAGAATGGCATCCACTGTCTTAGGGGTTGCAATTTTTTATGCTCAGGATGATTATCCTACTTGAACTAAAAGACAAATAGACAAAACATGCCTCCCTTCTCCTATTATATGTTCTTCTATTTCTCACTATTCAATTTTTCCAACCCCATCAATGAGAAAATATCTGAAAATTTGGTTTCCTAATTCTACCTTGTCTTAGGTAAGTAGCGAAATTGTTTTGTTTCTATTATTTGGTGTTGAAGTTCCTAATGATGTCTACGGAAGTTTGATTATGCCTACCTAAGATATTTTATCCCCTTTCCTTTTTTCCTACTCGAAGAAAATAAGAAATTCCCCCCTTGTCAAGATCTTTTGATGCATAACTCAATTTGGCTTCATTAACCGTGAAGCAACCAAATTTTTAAATGCATCCACCATATAAATCGATCTAAACCATTCAACTAGAGGAAACTAGGAGTTTGAGATGTTGGTGATACCCAACAATTTTCCACTTAAAAAACTTTCTGCCAATATTTTTTGTTCCCACATATGGAAGACTTGGAAAATTATGCACCCAATACAAATCACAAGAGTATAAAATAAAACTCAATATCCCAAAAAATTAACACAATGGAATTGAAGAGTCATAGAGTTGCTATGCTCATATCAATTGATCTTCCCAGTACCCTCTTATCAAAGACCTAAATTAACGTTTCCACATCCACTACTATAATTTCTAATCCTGATTGAAAGAATCTTTTTGGTAAAATAGAGAAAGTTTTCGCACTAATTCATATCTACTAGGGTTGTTAGATACATAAGGAGAAACATTCTAAAGAACTGAAATAGTGAGCACGCCAAGTGCAAAAAGAATAGCTTAAATGTCCCATCTCCGAGTCTACAAACTACTGATCACAGATATACAAGTCAATAAGGAAATGAGGAATTCTGATCCCATCTTGAAAGCTTGTAGAGATCACAAAGCACTGAGAAGGGGGGTGAATCAGTACAAATCAAAAATTTACATATGTCAATTCAGAATCATGGAGAAATAATATCATAACATTTAATAAACAATATTCTAGAAAAAATCACATATAACAACAATATTTATAGAATGACCATTTAGGAAACAACCTACTTTGAACTAGGATTTTAGGAACCAATTCCAAAGCAATAATGATTTGGTTGAGCACCACTCAACCAATGACGCCCCCTTCACTACTCAAATCACCCACTTAAAGATTTTCTGAGTCACCCACTCAGAAAATTTAGCAAACACCACTTGCAGGAGCAACCAACCCCTAATTTAATCAGCTATCAAAACTGATCTTTTCATGAACCTAACCCCAAGATGCTAGAACCCCCTTGAATATCGCTACAGCTACAACTTAGACTTATTATTTTCCATACAATTCTAACAATCTGTTTCCAGAAATTCTTGCATACTAATTATTATCACTTTTGTATCTGTCTGTGTTCACGTTTTCATTATATTTTCTACTACTTCATCTAATTAGACCTTCTTTCTAATCAATCTGCTTGCAATGATGCCTCTCTCACATCTGGTATATCTTCTTCAACTGTTCATTTTGTATACTCTGCTCCTTCCTATATTTTTTTCTTTCCCTGTAGCGTCCTTTATCCTTGAATGAATAATCTTCTCACTGAACAACACCTATAATTACGTAAACTTTATATTTTTAATCATTAATCAAACCTCTCAACACTTCTTTGCTCCATGCACTCAATCTATCTCTTCCATCAACTAAAAATATATCAATTAAATGCATGTCACACACTTAGATTGCCTCCATCTATATTTTCTTGATTTTTCTTTCGCCTTTTCTATGCATGACTTTAGGAGCCATTTTAAGACCATACTAAAAATTTCTCCATATGTTTGGATTTCTAACATTAACCCAAGATGAAGCTAGTCACTTCTTCTCTAATATTTAATTTTGCTTAAATTCATGAATTACATAGAAAATTGCAACTCTAATTTACACAAGTCATGAGCATTAAAATGTTGACAGTGGAACTGTAGATTTCTTTCATTCTTCATGGAGCTCAAAGTCATATACTTAGCCAAATCAATCACCAGTTCACTCAATCACTAATCAATTTTGGAGAACAAAATCTCACTTGTTCATGTTTAAACCATTTGATTTTTCCTCAAGTCTGTCCCAATTCCTATTTGTTTAATCCGTAACTTTCCTTAGCTTCTAGACTTTTTCCTTATATCGCGACATTTTCCTTTATATGCGGGATTTATTCTTTACTTGACATATTTCAATTTTTTCGTGGCTTTTCCTTTACTTCGTGGATTTGAAAATGTTTTGTACCACTTTCCTTCTTTGTCCACTGCCTCTTAACATCTTTGTTTCCATATCTACACTCTAATCCTTACTGTAGATTTTATTTTTCTCTTCTGCGGCTTCTTCCCATCCTATATTTTTTGGTTCTTCATGTATTTTCCTTATGCATCTTTCTCACGATTCCTTACTCTCCGTCGCGGACTTTTCCTTCAAACTATTCTTACTTTTGTGGCTTTCCTTCACAATATGCGGCCTTTATCATTTCTCACTCATGGCTCCTCCTTTAGCTTTTTTTTTCTTTTCTACTTCATCCCTTTTTAACTCAAAAGCCTCACTAAGCTTATGTGATTCCTTCTAAGAGTTCCACGGTTTCCTAAAAACGTTGGCAGCTACTTCAACAGACTTTGGTGGCTATCTCCTTAGTTAGGCGGCTTGCACAAAAGCTGATTAGTCCCTTATAACTTATCCTTGAGCATCTTGAAGCTCATGAGATACACTACCATAAAACCGTCATCTTTCTTGCTTTCTCACTTACTAATTACCATTTTTCCATCAATAAAACTTGCTGAGCTACATCATGACAACACTGTGTCAATGATAAAGGTCTAACAATATTCCCCTTTGTTATTGATGGAAACAACCTTAAGCCACTTCAATACCATAGAAACCTTCAAACTTCACCATTTTGATGGAGAAAATCTACTTTGCACACCTGGTTTCCGAGAACACTTTGTAACCTCACTGAAATATTTTTGTTTTCATCTCCCCCCTTTTGTTATTACTTGCTAATTTAATTTGTCCTCTCCCTCTTCAATACTGACTGGTATTTTCTAATTTCAATTTTCATTCCCCTTGAAATATAGAAAGGGGCCATCTATGTTGTATTAAAAGCATCCCCCTTGGCCCATGCTTCCAATTCATAATGAATTGATTGCTCGCAACATGCTCCCCCCCTGAGCTAATGTGTACTTTGATAATCTTATCTGTATTTAGCTCACCCCTTGTAAGAACTAGAGAACTGATTAGAAAAAAAGTTGATATTTCTTAGAAAAGCTACCTATCCACCTTATCTTTGCAAGCAAAGGAACAGATAGGAAGAAGGGGGAATGGGATACGGGGGGAATTGGAAGGTGGTAAGGGCTAGTTCACCCGGAGTAGATACGCGCCTCTCTTTTTTTTATTTATCCAGAATGACCCCCATTCATTCCTTACGTGCTCAAAATTAGCAGGGTGGGGGGGGGGGGTTGGCAAATAGATTTCTGGTCTTAAATTATTTGCAATGTCTTTTCTTCTTTCTCTTCTTCTTCCTTTTTGCTTACATCTCTAATTTATGTTCTTTCATCACTTGTTCTCCATCAAGAAATGTTATCTAATTGGAATATTATTGTTCTTTTGATGGGAGCACAAGGTTATTCAAGACCTTATTGGCAAGCCTTGTACTATCACAAACAAGGGAATTGGCTTGTCAATATTTTACCCTTGTAATCTTTGAATGTATGCTTCATCTAAATGAAATTGAGTGCAACACATCTGGCAGCTATTAATAACTATTGGCTTGACATTTTGAAGTGTCACTAATGATGTTTCTTTCTAACCAGAGACTAGACAGTTTCCAACAATAATGCTCTACCAACTGGTATTTTTCCTTGTCATCAACACGTCCTACCCAATCAAATCGTATAAATCTTATGTTTAAGTAATTGCTTTTGGGGTCCATAGTCCACTCAAGTGTTCCCATGAGATTATCTCAGATTCTTTTGACAACCTTGAATTTTTTTCCCTTGGATCTTCTTGTATCTTCTAACAGGCCTACCACTTGTATGATATTTGGTTGTGATGCAGTTTATTAAGTAACTTCCAAGCATGGATCTACACCAGTTTTGGTCTACTTTTGGTGAGTTTTTTCGCTTTCTTTACTCATCGCCATCCCACTTCCATTTTTATCTTAATCTACTCTAACTTGACTCAGATCTTAGCAAAAATATCATGTTTTGCAAGATTGTAGAAAAAATAGTACATGTACTAGTTAATCTCAAAAACAAGAAAAGGATAATGTCTCCTTCCCATCTCACGTAGAATCTTAACCTACAAGAGTGTCATGAAGCATCAGCACGAATCTTCCTTTGCATTCATGAGCTGGTATTCATATTACACCGAGGATAGATGTAAACATTCAATTGATCTACACACTTTCACCTCACCAAAGTCATAATCAGGTTACCACAGATTGAAGATAATTGGGGGAATTTCATAGAGGAATTTGATTTGTCATGGAAAGATACTAGAGGGTTGCTAGTCAGACAAATGAAGAGATTCAAGTTTTTCTAGTCTGAAGAGGGAATTAAGATGGATGGAAAAAATTTGGAGATCCTTAATATTAAAATAATGGAGGATTCCCCCCAGCCCATGTAACATAGGTATCAATGAGATGGGAGAGATAAGAGGGTAGACAGTTCAAAAAGAAGAAGGCTTCCTCCATCATATTGGGAAGTTTCAACCCATCAAAGACAAGCATCCACACACTATTCATAGAATATCATGAAGAATACTTCAACCTATTCCATTATGAAGATATTCAAAGCCGTAAAGAAGTGGGATTGTAGAGGCCCCACTATAAGATATTGCTAAAGAAGGTTAGATCCACAGAGGATAATGTAGTAGACAGTATAACTTAAAGAGAATGAGAAATTCCACCCTCAATTTCTCAGCAACAATATTATTTTCACACCTCTACTGCCACTCTCTCCTCTAGACAATCTGTACCATCTCACCCTAAGAAAGAAGAGACAAAGGTTCATGTCAGGTACCGAGACCAGACAAAGATAGATGACATATCTTGGATGAAGGAGGAAATTATCACAAAAGAATCTCATAACATTCCAGCAAGGGGATGGTCCTAATTTTTTGGTGATATAAACACTGACCAAGGGGAATAAGAAAATATTTTGTAGAAGAGACTTCATGATTTTCAATGCTCTAGAATGAGAAATTCAATATATAGAATTATTTGCTGAAGGTAATCAAGCTGTATTGAAGAGATGACCGGTTAATAAAAAATGAGCACCATTCCCTTATTCACGGTTAAGCAGGAAGTGATATTCACACGATTGTTCTAAGGGTCTTTCACCTTGCATCAGGAAGGAATCAAGAGTATAAGGTGATGAAAAATTGATCACTTGGAAGATCAAGGCTACAAAAAACTCTTCCTCTATGTGTAATACTTCATGGAACTGAAGTTTCATTGTACTACCAATTGAAAAGTTAACCCCAATTAGTAAGATTGACCAGAATTCCATTAAGATGCAAGAGGTCTAATTTTGCAGGAATGAGAATGAAAAATAAAACAAGAATGATCATGGAGATGGAGAAAGGAAAAATAATTCTTCCATAGTGAATATCATTGATAAGGACATGTGCACTCTGCAAACAAGGCCTAGAGACAAGGGAAGGCTTGGGAAAAAATTAAAAATAACATTAGGAACAATCTTCATCCAATGATGATGCAGATAGGAGATGATCACCCCAGTGTTGGTGATCAGAAAAGTATTCAATTCTCCATTTGAGAATTCTCTGCCTGTGGGCGAGAAATATTTCCTCCAATATGAAATGTTAAAGTAGGCCTTGGTGAGTGAATCAAGATGAAAGAGGTGCCTTCAAGATGTAAGACAATGAAACATCGAGCACAAATCTTAGAGGTTACCGCCATTGATGAGAACATATTATAAGATGATTTGTTGAGGCCATTTTGAGGAGTATTTTTAGAAAAAGGTTGAGAGGACCCCTTTTCTTCAATTGAAAATAATTATGTATTTATCTAAGATCAGAGCCACAATTTTGCAATTACATAGAAACATCCTTAGTGGTTTACAATACAAAACATCAATGATATTCTGTGGTGGCTCGAGTCCCTCAGTTGTGTCTGCATCCTCAAAGGAAACGTAGGACCTGTGGAAAGCTCAATACAATAAAGAGTTCAAAGGAGTGGAATATTTCCAGTGGCGCTTTTGGCAAGGATCAATAAAGTGGCGAGGGAGAATCGGTATATGTGATATTTCTTAGGCATAGTCTCTCATCCTTCTCTCTCTTTCCCTCTCTTCTCTTCCACGTATCCCCCTCATCTTCATGTTTGTTCCTTCATTGTTGGGGTTGTTTACGTTTTCATTATTATATCCCTATTTTTTATTTATTTATATAAATGTGACTTATTTTAATGTAATAAGCCACCCCTTTAATATTAAACGGGGATAATTCTACACCTAAGCAATATTGAAAAATTCACATTTTGTAAGGGGACAAAGAAAAAGTCATGGGGGGAAGGTAGACAGAGAGGTCATCTCAAGGCTATAATTGAGATGGAATCCACATTCTTAAGGGTTGTCAAGGTTTTATGCTCAAGGAGAGATATTACTTGAACTAAGAAAATAGATAGAAAAAATTATCCCTTCTCCTATTATAGTTCTTCATTTCACTATATACATTTCCAAACATCAAGAAGACGAAATTGAAATTTGTGTCCTATTCTACCTTGTCTTTTATGTAAGTACGGAAAGTTTGTTTCATTTACATTTGTGTTGAAGTTCTCTAATAATGTCTACAGGGGAATTTGATTTTCTACCTAAGATATTATCCCCTCTTCCTTTTTTCCACTCCTAAGAAAAGAAAAATTCCCCCCTTGGCAAGCTTTTGATTGCACAACTCAAATTGGATCATAACCTTTGAAGCAACCCCCCAAAAATTTTAAATGCATGCACACAGAATAAAGAGCTAAACCATTCAATAGAGGAACCTAGAGTTTGAGAGTGTTGGTGAATACCCACACAATTTTTCCACTTAAAAAAATTTCTTGCCAATATTTTTTAGTTCCCAACAAGGGGAAAGACTTGGAAACATATGCACCCAAAATTACAATCCAATGAAATAAAATAAAAACGCAAAATCCCAAAATTAAAACAAGGAGGAATTGAAGAGTCATAGAGTGCTATGTCTCATTAAAGGATCTTCCCCAGTTAACCCTCTATCAAGAGACTAAATTACTTTTCCACATCCTCCACTACTATAATTTATCATGATTGAAAGCACTTTTTGGTAAAATAGAGAAAAGTTTTGCAACTAATTCCATATCTACTAGGGTGGTAGAATACATAAGAAAAACCTTCTAAAGAAATTGAAAGAGTTGAGAAAAGGACAAGTCAACAAAGAAGAGCTAAAGTCCATACCGTCTACAAAACTAGCTTGATCACAGATAATACCAAGTCAATAAGGAAAGGAGGGAATCCTGATCCAATATTGAAGAGTTTAGTAGAGATCACAAGCATGAGAAGGGGGTGAATCCGTACAAACAAAAATTTACAATAAGTCCAATTCAGAATCCTGGAGAAATATATCATAAGCATTTAAGTAACATATCTAGAAAAAATACATTCGAACCACAATATTTATAGAAGGAACCATTTAGGGATAAAAACCTACTTTGAAAACTAGGGATTAGTAGGAAAACCGCAATTCCAAAGATATTAATGATTTTGTTGAGCACCCCACTCAACCAATGAAGCACCCACTTACTACTCCACGCACCAATTAAAGATTTTCTGAGCACACACTAGAAAAATTTAGCAAAACACCCACTGCAAGGAGCACCAAACCCTATTAATCAGTACACTGATCTTTTTCAGGAACACTACCCCCAGGAGGCT
>CM034147.1:229892840-229965160 GCA_019776745.2 Taxus chinensis | reverse complement strand
GACAATTGTGGGTTATATAGTGAATGGGTTCATACCAGTCTACAAACCCGATACACAACAACTTTTATAGAACATAGTTGTTCTTAAAATTTTGGGGAGAAGCTACATATTAGAGGATACAATGGATTTCCTCTTTACACTACTTCAGCTAGTAGTGTCGGATCATCCAAAAAACTAGGCAATACAGAAATATATTCACACATCTTCAAGGAAGAATTTATAGGTTGGATAATAATGTAGCTTTCTCCCCTACACTTCTTCTGTAAGGGTGGCGTGAGATCACCCAAAAAACTCGTAGTTATAGGATATCCTCTTTATACCCTTTCTCTCGTCATGGATTAGGTGCACATGTTCCTTTTACATTTTTCATACTTCCATTTACAATATTTTTATTATATACATGTGTTTTACACATATACATGCGTATTTGACTACTTGATCATATTATCCTTATAGGTCCATCTGTATGAGAAGTAAACATTCAACAATAACAACATTTAAAAAGTAACATTTTGCGGTAGCACATACCTCATACTAACACGTAAGTACTGTTATCCAAAATGAGCCCCCTGCTTATTTTGGCTAACTTGCCTTCATTTTTTCCTTCCTTGTGCTTCAACTTCAATTTTCACACATTTTAAGCACTCAAAGGATTCTGGAAATTACTTCATCAGATAGAGAATTTTCTCACCTTTCCAGAAAGGTAAAATTTTCCTCCTAACTCCTTGTAATTTTTGAGTTATGGCTCGGTGATTTTTTTTGGGGAAATTTTCCCTAGACATGCCTGTGGTCAATGAAAAAAGTGCCACGCGGCGGCGGAGGTCGGGCCGGCGGAGGTAAGTTGGAAAATTTTTCCAAGAGAGTTGGCAGAGGTGCAAAGACAAATTTTGGCCTGTAGGCCTGTGGGGGGGAAGGAAGCGCATCGGCAGAGGTAGGGAGATATTTGGGCACTTAGCCCTTTGGAGTGAAAGGCTAAAAATCCAAAATTGGTCCACAAACCCGCAAGGAAGAAAATGGAAAAAAAAATGGTCAAGGCCCGCAGACCATTTTGAAGCTGCCATGTGTCATGGCAGAGGTGCGGAGTTGTTTGGGACAATTTTCCAAAATATAAGAAAGGGGAAAAAGGTAAGAAATGAGCCCGTGATCCCATCAACGAACCATGTGATGCCACGTGTCACCGGGGGGGAGTGGAGCATGGGGAATTTTTGGAATTTTTCCCAATGAAAAAGCAAATGGAAAAAGTGAAGTTTGAGCCCATGATTCCATCGATGAACCAGGAGGTGCCATGTTTCCTGGAGTGGTGGAGGCATGGAGATTTTTGGGAAAATTTTCCAAAAGGGAAAATTTTAAAGTTTGACCTCGCTGACCCAATTTTGACTCTGTTTTCGCCATTTTTGACCTAAATTTTAAGAGAGGCATAACTTTCAATCCTAAGCTCAGATTTTTGCGTTCTTTATATCATTGGAAAGATGGTGAAATTCTCCATAAGATGGACCCATAAATTTTGGATTTTGGTGAAGATTCATGAGAGAAAATTGGAAAAATGTCTCTGGCATTGGAAAATGCAAAAAATGAGATTTCCATCTACCAAATTTAATGAGGTATGGGAAATTTCTTGTCTTACAGGCTCAAATGCGTTGGGAAGCGGATTTGTAGAGGCACCATTTCTATTTTAATGAATCTTGTTAGTGGTTGGAGATCTAAAATCAGATTTTCCCGTGTTTTCTCCTTTCTTCCATTCTACTTCATGGTTAAAAGCCAGTTTTGGCTCATTTTGTAATGTTGGATATTCTTGCTTCTGCAAGCTCTTCTTTCCTCCTTAGCAGGTGGATTTGAAGGATTTTCAGACCTCCCATGGAGATTGTAACATGTTTTTTTGCCTCTTTTCCAATGGAATGTATTGTATCAAATTTGGGCATGATAATGTATGTTTTGTGATCAATTTTCAATCCTCTCATGCAGTTATTATTGTCTTCTAATCCTCATTACATTCTGGTAATTTGTGCATGTTTTTTTACTGCATCTTCATGATTTGTGTCTATATTTGCAAAGCAAGGAGTTCATCACTCCTTTGGTGTATCACCTTTCTGTTTTGCTTAGTTTTGTTTCCCATTTCTATGTTTTCTCTCAACCCTATCTCCTTGGTAGTTTTAGAATAGGATTTTGAATTAGAACCTCTACAAAATTACACACATACACCTAAACAAAGGAGTAAGAACTAGCTTCAATCTAGAGATTTTTCTCACCTTGCAAGGTCCCACACCTTGGAGAAAGCTCAATGTTGTGCATTCACACCAGATGAGTTTTCCTTAGAAAAGTAGATCCATAACTCATTTGGGGGTGTTGTGAATTTGCACTAACAAGCACATCACACACATTGGAAACTATACACGTGTTTCCACCCTAGGTTCACTCTCATCACTTTTTCTTTTTTGCATCTTTAGTTTCCATGCTCGATCTTTTTTTCACTCCACAGTTTTTCTAGTCCTTCAACACATTTTCTACATCACTCTACATGGACATTAGGTATGTATCTATATCCACTTTATGTTACCGAGTGTTTCACTCACCAACATAAATTAGGGGAAAATATAGACACAAAATCATTCACTTTGGGTATTATTTAGTCCCACTCTTATACTAATATTCATATGGTTTTTAAGTGAAGAAAGTACTAAATAAACCATGTCCTTTGGCCATTTCACTTTGCTTTCTGTCATCATTTCCGACCTTCAACACATAATTTCCTAGTATTTTTTTGTCATTTTTCATAATTCTACCTTTGACTGGGGTGCCCCAGGTGTCCTGGTCCCATCCGGGGCACCTAGAGCCTTTTCCTACTTTACCTCCATATTTTGGGCACTTTTTGGCTGTTTGGGCTTTTCATATTTTTAGTGGTTGGCCTTTTCAGTGTTAATTAAGAAATTGGAACAAGAGAAGCATACAAATATAAAGTTATTAGACCATAATGAGTGACCAAGAACTAGGCACTACTATCATCACCTAAGGTTTCATTTCATCTAAGGCATCTAGAGCTGATTTACATCCATCTAGCTCTATCACAAGGGACAAGGCCAGTTCATCTGTATTAAACTACATAGGAGGGAATTTTATTCTATTCCATCTACCCTTTTATTTCATTTCTACATCTAGTTATTGATCACTACTTCACAAAGTGTGACTAACGCAAGAGCACCTAGGGCATGAATTGCACACACTCACCTAGAATTACATTTGGGTCTAAATGTAGTGCATCGCTCTGTTAGTAAGTCCACCATTGTGGCCGCTGAGGATAATTTGACCCATTCATTTGTATATTTATTTTTTCTTTTTTATTTTTGATGCCTAACTTGGGGTTTTGGAGGTCTCCTCTTCATCATTGACTACCAAAAACATCTAACACAGTGTAGCGAAATACATGCGAGAGGTAGCAAAGGCCTCAGATCATCTAGTGACCCTACAAGTTTGGTTTCTATACCTCCTACATAGACCAAGGTGACCCAAGTGATCTTATCCTTCCCTAGGAACCATAGTCTATTCAGATAGTTCATATCTATCCTTTTCTAAGCCCTCAGATGGTTGTTCTTGCATTCTATTTATTCAGTCATCTCTGCGACATAGTCCTGAAGCATCATCAAATCAACTAAGCTATTTCTAAATCTCCTTGCACATTAGGGTTTTAGGTTTCTACTTTCTTAGTTTCTTGGGTAACTTTCCTTATTTATTTTATCCATCATTTACTACTTTGCATAACATTCGATTAAGATAGAATAAACTACATATTTTTCTATTTTAGTTTAATCAATCTTCTTGTCCCTCCATGGGATGCTCATGGTATTGTTACTCATGAAATGTAGCATTAATAACTCCTTGCCCTGTTTCCATTACTTTAAGATGAATTCTTTCCTCTTTATCTTCCACATAGCTATCAAGTGATATGGGCAGTGATTTTGTTGGCTTGGAGGTTTTTAAATTCTTTATTTTCATCCTATGGGAGTGCCTAGGTGGTATATGTGAAGAATGGGGAGATTTCCTTTTGCCCATTGAAGTAGAGGTTTTAGGAGTAGAGAATTCTAATAGGGTTTCAGAAATGAAAATCCTTTCAGGAGAAATAGGTGCATAGTTTTCCTCAATAGATGGAAAATTTATAGAAGCAAGGTGTTCTTGAGGTTTGGAGGTGGATGCTGCAAGCTCATTTACATGGGTAGATGAGCTTTCAATATTTCTTCTCCTCTTTTTTCTACTTCTAAAAAAATTATCTATACTATTTTTCCTTGCAATAGCTTCCCACTAAATATGAGGATAATCCCTTTGCAGGAAATGTTTTACTACCATGGTTATAAGGCATGGTGGGACAATGAAGATGTACCCTTTTTTACTTCCATATTCACCCTCTTTAATATCTCATGTAATAAATTAGATAAATTCACTTGCCTATTGTTCTTGAGATGATTCAATAATTTAAAATGAACTTTGTTCAATCTAGAATACCTTCCTTCACAAGTAAAGTACTTAATTACGAAATTTTCAACCTTATACCATAAGGGTTTATGGGGAGTTCTTTGTGTACCTTGTACATCATTGATGAATGCATCATCATCATGTACAAACTATCTCTCGGCTGCTTCTAGGTTAGACTTCTCTGGAAATGGTACTCTCTGGGTAGGTAGGCAAGTTACTTTTGCTAAGATGTCATCACTAATTCTAATTGATAAACCATTCACTTTTTCCTCGCCATCACTAAATGTGTTGGAAAATTATTCAACCATTGCTTCATTGAAACCCTGAGACTGGTTTATGTAATCTAGAAATCCATTATCTTGAAAATACTCTAAAATTTGAGGGTGGCTAAGAAGTTAAGAATGCTCAATGGGTTCATGTCGTATCAAATTTATTCCCATTATGAATATGCATCCTGCTATGGTCTCAATACACAATAACACAACTATGCTTGAAGAAATGATGCACAATTGAGTTTTGTTGAGTTGCTTTGATTATTTTTGAGCTTTACTACTGAAAGGACACTTAACACGGGTATGGGAGAAATCATTAATTTATGTGACCATGTGAAATAGGAAAATTGAATTTATTTGACAATATGGGATTATGTGGAGGGACACATCATGGTTTTAAAAAGAGACAATTTTTAAATGCAACACACACATAATGAATTGGAATAAATGCTAATTAACTATAATTAAACTAATTATACTTTATTCAATGATAATTGAGTGCACTTATCTCGATGTTTGTGCGACATGATGATTATGCATGCTTATTGAATTTGTGCCTTGGTTACATGCAAGCTTATTGTGATGCTACAAATGTGTGCTAAGCATGATGCTGCGGATATTGGATGATCCTTACTAAAACAAGATGTCTCTCTGAGAGGGAAGTACAGTTTGTTGGGGTACCAATTGTTTCATGTCCATCTCCCACACGTGCATGCAACCCTTATCTTCACCATTCCATCATGAGTTCTTATAAATGTAAATGAAACAATAGGGGTTTGATTCATATTTTTATAGGTGGAAGCTTCAATATTTGCATGCACTCATCGTGATGGAGATCATACCCTCTTGCAATCACTAGTCATCAAAACTTGCAAAACAAAAACTCTAAGAAATAAAATGTGTTAGCAGAGTGTTGATGATCACCAAAAGGACTATCACAACACTTCTATTTGTCCTTGGAATAGTCAACAAACTGAATTTACCAAGACCATTGAAATCTCTCAATCCTCTCGAATATTAGAAGCTGAGCCAATAGATTCAAATCCTGATTTTAACTCTGATGTCCTTACTTCCATCCCGATTTGACCTCCTTTGAACTACTGCATGAATGTATTTCTATCAATTAGTTTCTTGTACAGTCTCAACCTATGACCATTGACTAATAACTTGAACCCCAAGAGATCTATAGTGGTGAGTTCTACAGCTCCATTGGGAAAAATATTCTCAATCTCATATAGGCCTAGCCACCTTGTCATAAGTTTTCCCATATGGTCCTTGTATTTTGAATCAAACAAGAGTTCCCAATCACCTTATTGAAATTTTTTGGTCTTGATATACCAGTCATATCATTTGACTCATTTATTCTGCACTACCTTTGTATTATGTACTTCTTGTATTCTCAATTCATCCAATTAGTTAAATTAGCAAATTCTCTGCATTTGAGATTCAAATAAATATATGCCTAGTTCAGGTATAGTCCTAATTATTTTGTGATCAAATTGAATTGGAAAAACAACAATATCACCATACAAGATTTCAAATGGTGTGAAGTCAGTTTTTGTTTTCCACATTGTGTTAAATGCCCATAATGCCTTTGGAAGCCTATTTGCCTAATCTTTTATGTGGATTGCAATGGTTTTTATCATGATGGCCTCTATATCTCTATTTGTAACCTCTACTTGGCCACTAGATTGGGGATGGTATGGTGTAGAATTCCTATGCCTGATTTCATACTCCTTAACTAGATAAAAATCACATTAATAGTAAAGTGGGTATCTTGATCTGTTACATTTTCCCTTAAAACTCCATACCTGGTGAAGATGTGATCATATAGGAACTTGGCTACCTTCTAAATTTTCTAATTTGGAAATGTCTTCAACTCTGTCCACTTGGTTAGATAATCTGTGCATACCAAAATGTACTCCTTCTGTTGAGATTTAGGATATATATGGCCAATGAAGTCTAAGCCTCATTTTTCATAAGGCTAAAAGACCAATTGAGGATGCAATGAAATTTCATCATATCTAGTAGGCTTACCCATTCTATGACATCTATAACATCTCCTGGTGTATAGTGCTACATCCTTGTGCAATGCTGGCCAATAATGACTAGTTGTTAACACATATTGCACTATCATTTTTGCAGCAAAATGACCGCTACAAGGTTCCTTGTGGTAGGATATGAGGATATCAACTATCTCCTCATCATATATACACCTTATCATTATTTGATCATGTGTTGTATGAAATAGAAATCTAGCTATCTAAGAAAAATGTACTATTTTCAACTATGTATTTCTTCTCAGAGTATAAGTAATGTGGAGGTGTTTTACCTGAAACCAAATAGTTGGTTATGTTTGTATACCAAGGTGTTTTAGTAGAAATATAAAATAAGTGCTCATTTGGAAAAGATTCATCAAATATTTGTTTTTCACTATTGGTCTACTTCCTTGAAAGGAAATCTATTACCACGCTGTCCTTGCCAGGATTGTCTAGTATGGTGACATAAAATTCTTACAAGGGGAGCAACCACCTTATGATTATGTTTCTTACTACTGGTTTTTTTATCGAATATTTGATTGAAACATGATCAATGTGAATGAACACTAGATAACCTATGATGTAGTGTCTAAATTTGTTGATAGTATATACAACCACGAAGAACTCCTTTTCTATGACTGTGTAATTTAAATCTACATGCTGAAAGTTCTTGCTAACATACTAAATTTCATAGTTCATAACTCCATATTTTTTTATCCTAATAAAACTCCAGTAACATGGTTTGATGCATCAGTGTGGATGTGGAAAGACAGGTTGCAATTAGGTCCTCTCAATACAGGATCAGTAGTTGACATCTACTTCAAAGTTTGTAAAGCATCTTCACAAAATTCAACTCAAACAAAATCAACATTCTTTCCTAGCAATGAAAAAGTGGCATTGTAATTTTGCTAAAATATTGTATGAACCTTCTATAATATCCAACATGGCATATAAAGATCCTAACATCCTTTTGTTTATTTAGTGTTGGCAATTAGATTATAACAAATACATTTGCGGGACCAACTTGAATTCTATAAGAAGAAAGATAGTGTCCCAAAACTATACCTTCAGACATCATCATGTAACACTTCTCATTACTCAAGGAAAAATTGTGCTCTTAACATATCTTCAATACTTTTTCCACATTTTTCATAGCTTCTTCAAAATTACAGCCATGTATAGTGAATTCATCCATGTAGACTTCCATGTAGTCATTTTTCAAATCTAATAAGACACTTAAGATTACCATTTGGAATGTAGCAGGTGCATTACACAAGCCAAATGGAAGAAATGAATAGGAAAATGTTCCCCATGGGCATGTGAAGGTAGTTTTGTCTTGGTCCTCTGGTGCAATCGAAATTTGATTATAGCCACTATATACATCAAGAAAAGTAAAATAATTTCTACCAGCCGAAGTATCAAGCACCTGGTCAATGAAAGGTAATGGAAAGTGATCTTTCTTTTTTGTTGCATTCATCTCCATGTAATCTATGCATATCCTCCATTTTCCATTATTCTTTGACACGATGAAAAGAGTGACACCCATTGAATGTATGATATGATATATATAAATCCAACACCCAAAAAATGCTTCAATTATTCTTTTACAATCTCTCTTACGGCTGCGTTCATGCTCTTTTGTGGCTTCCTGATTGGTTTACAAATCTCCTTGATATAAATCTTATGAGTGCAAAGCCTAAGATTAATTCCATGCATATCACCATAGTCCCAAACAAATGTTGTTTTATGTTTTTGTAGAAGATCAATAAAAAATTACTCTTTTTGTCTATCCAACAACTTGTTGATATTAAGTGGTTTTCCTAGTGTTATTTCCACTTGTTTGGAGAGATCCATCATTGAAAAACATTGTTATGAACTGAATTTAGAATGCGGTCACGGGGAAGAAGTTGATGAAGAATAAAATTCTTGCCCAAAATATCCATGGTGTTTTTCTGTAGTAGAACCTGGTTCAAGGGGTGGCTTAAACACTTGAATATGTCATCCACTTATTTGTTTCTTCCATAGTTATCCTAAAAGAAATTAGAGAGAACAATATCTTCTTTTCCTTCAATTATACAAGACTTCTCCAGCATCATGAGCTGTTGTACAGAGATCTGATCTTCTCCAGGTCATTCAACCCAAATTTTATAATCTTCATCATTCAATGGTTGGGAAGGAGGATAGAATGTAAGATTATTAGTACTACTTCCATTGGAAATAATCATGTTGCCATACCTGCAACCTATGAATGCAACTAAAGTGGAAAACTGTGACATTGCTAGAATAATAGGATAACCTCCTAAACTCACTTTTTGTTGAAGGACAATAAAGTCAACAAGGTATTCCCAGTATTCTACCACCACAACTATGTCCTCAAGAACCCCTTCAAGTTTCACCATTGATCTATATGCAAGTTGTAAGACTATAGCTGTTGGCCTTAGTCCTTCCAATTTCAAGTAATCCATAATTTTCTTGGTCATGACGTTAATGAATTCCCCTAAGTCAATCATATTGTTGTTTATTATTGTTCTATTCATTTTAACATTCACCAAGGAACTTCCTAGATCTATGTACTTAGGTAAAACTAGATTTCCAAGAACGATATCAGCCAACTATCCAATAAATTTTACAGTGGATGGTTCCTTCCTTCTTCTGCCTAGTTTTTTATGAATTGATCCTTAACCAACTTGTTATAGATGGGAACATCATTGATGACTTGAATAAGAATTTTTTTTACAAAAATATCCTTCAGCTGATTGAAAAAATCAGAATCAGAATCTGATTTGAGGTCAAACTTATTTTTCTATAATTTCTGTGGAATTGGTGGTTGATTAGCTTGTATTTTACACTTGCCAGAACTCTATTTAGGTTGTTGTAGATCAGTTTTCAGTAGCTATGGTTCATCAAGAATCTTCATAATGGTGGGTTTACTTGGTGGAGGAAGTGATCTTCCTAAGTGAAGATGGATGCTATTAACATCAACTTAATAAGTAGGGTATTGAGCTAATTCAGTGGTATAGGTTGGCTAAGTAGATTTATTGTTGGAGTTAGGTGTTAGTTGAGCTGGTAGCTAATTGGCTTTTGGTTGAGATCATGCTTGGGGATTTAGCATTAGAGCTTACTAATGTGGATAAGGAGGTTATTGGTAAGATTGTTGATAGTTGGGAGGTGGGTTATTCTATTTCTTCCCTCCTCTCCAAGGATGCTGCCATGAAGAAGGGGGTTGTTTCCACTATTGTTAGCCTAAAAACTGGGGCTATCATTGTTGTTGGTATTGGATAGGATATAGAGCCCAACCTTGCTGAGTATTAGCCCAAGGTGGGGGTTCAATATATGTATTTCTAGTCCAATATTAAAAAAATGGCATAAGATATTATGACCTACCTTCTTGTCTTTGTGGCCATGGATTTCTTTGAGAAATGTAGAAGAATTGTCTATCCTCTGTTTCTATCATCTTGAATTATGGTAAAGCCTCCTTTTATTTTGCAATGATAGCCAATCCCATGTAACTACAATCAAATTTCTTCCTTCTGCATACATGGAAAAACTCTGTAAGTTCTACCTCTGCATCTTCTCTTTTCTTTTTAGCATGTAAAACATCAAGATGGGTGGCCATGTCATTGACTATTTCTTGTTTTATGTTCTTGAACATGTTCAAAATATCTGATTTGGATATCTCACCAATCCCTTTGGCAGGTGATCCACCCTTTGATCTAACACTTATTATCCTTTTCATAGTTTCTCTAGAGTAATTCTTGCAGGATTCACAAATTTTCTCAAAGGGATATTTTGAGATATCTCCAGCTCCTTTCAAGTATAAAACATCCATACCCTCCTCACTAAGTCCTTTTCAAAAAAGTAGATTGAGGACTCATTAGCTAACCTTGTGTGTTTTAAATTCTAAATACTAAATAAGAATATTTCCTGATAATATTCCAACAGCTCATCTTCCTTTTGTGCCATCTTGAAGAGTTCATCACATCCTATGCTACTTGTCTTGAAGTAATCTTTGTATTTCACTAGAAAAGTTTCCTTTATCTGTGGCTAGGTTTTCATGAAATCTCTTCCTAAACCCATGAACCATGTCAAGGATAATCCTTGAGTATAACAGGGAACAAATTTATCTTATGTACATTTGTGGTGTAAAAATAACTCCTGCATAAAACATAAAACTCAAACAAGAAGGTGTTTGGGTATTCAGTTATGGATCCATGAAAGTTAGGAAGGGTTGAGGGAGAAATGTTCTTCATTACAACAGGCTTATTATTGTTGGAGATTGGGAACTCAAAATTAGTTGCCCCTTCTACAAAATTTTGATTTACTTCTTCTTCCATGATTGGCTAATTAGGAAGAACCTCAGAGGTCTCACTTAGAGGGGGTATTCTACTATCAAACCTTTTACATAGGAAGATGTGTCTTCTTCAGAATTAGATATAACAATCTATGCTATTTGTGGATAAGGTAAGAATCTACCATGGGAATTGTTATCCAATTTTACCCTCAGGGAAAATTGGACAATAGGGGACCTCAAAAGACCTAAACACCAAATAAGACACCTAAGTTTGAAACTAAGTTACAAGTAGTATCGGGGTATGAGGAGGAAAATTCAAGGGATTCTAGAGTGAAAATCATATCAAGGAATTTTTTCCACTTATGGGTTTTGACCCTAAAGGTCATCTTGAAAAATGATGAAATACATGCCCACACCTAGCCAAAATGAGTAAAATTGGAGGTAAAACAAGTCAAGCCTCAGAAACCCTTGCATGTAGTCCTAATCAGGCCTTCGACATGAAGAAATTTGAAAAATTCCTACTCCAGGGTCAAAATTTTGTATTTGGGCCTAATAGAGGCCGCTGATCTAAAAAAGAGCTTGGTGAGCTGGGAATCATGTGTCAGGGTGGCAAGTTGAAGGAGGACTCGCTAAGTATCTTGGTGAGCTACTTGGTGAGTTAGGTTGTAATGGTTGTTGGATAAGCATTGAGGAGAGCCCACTCGAGCTTGGAGGCTGAGCCATGATTGAAATGAGGGGGCAGAGAAAGGTAATCCCATTGGCAACTTAGACATTGACATTGGGAGAACACCCTAGTAGGGGATTATCTTGTGGAAGGTGAGTTAGACATTGAGGTTTGTAGTGAAATCACAATATCTTAGAAAGTGGAATGAGTCGAGCCAAGATTGAAGCAATGCACAGTGGGGTTTGCATTGCAAATGATGGGCTTGCAAAGGATGAAGGGATGGATGTTAAGTGAGCTCGCCACAGGTGAGATATGAAAGGTCTCAGGTGAGAATCGATCCTCGAGCTCACAATGGGAGCCCGTGGGGTGAATTAAGTTACTTAGCCACAATTTGATGGAGGCAATAATATCGAGAAGGATCGTGGGAAAAAATCAAGGGATCAGGAGCATTGATCCACAAGAAATAAAAGGGGGCTGATGTGAATGATTCACAATGCAATGGGAGGCCCAAATGGGTGAGTCAGTTTCATTTGCGAGTGAAGGCTGAGATCCCTGAGCTAGGGCCAGTGGTGCATTGGTGAATGATAAAGGTTCCCTCGATGAGTAAACCAGTTGCAACAATGGATGGATCACAGAAGAAGGATGAGCTCACTTAAATGAAGGTGAGGTATGTGAGAAATATCTCATCTCTGAGCTTGATGACATGAACAATGGACAATAAAAAATCCTGTGTAATGCACACAAAAGGGTAAATCACCTCAACGAGCCATCGAAGTTGCAGGTGGGGCTGACTTGGCCATGAATCGAGCAAGAAGGAGGAAAGCTTGAGAGTTGAACTAGGTGAGGAGTGTAGGAAGTCCAAAGTCTGAAGACTTCTGAATTTTGAGGTTTGAGCATTCAAAGATTGCTGGTGAACAACTTCAAAATTTTGAGTGGGCAAAGTTTAAAATGACGTGAGATGAGATCTCAAAAAACATGAATCCCAAAGTCCAAAAAATTTGGAGTTCAGAGGTGGATGTAATCAGAGGTGAGGTGACTTACTTTTCAGATTTTAGTAAAGTGAGGGTTCCGAAGTGAGTGAGTTGGAAACTCCAAAGTTGGAGGACCTCAAAGTCTGAAAATTTTAGACTTCGGGGGTGAGTCATTTCAGGAGTTGGCAGTGATTCACTTTAGAGTTGGTGAGTGAGGGAAATTTGAAATGATTGGTGGAGAAAGTATGAAATGCTAAGGCCTGAAATCCTGAGACAAAAAAAATCTACCAAGCTATGTGTTGGACATGTTAGGTGGGAGGTGAAATGCATCGAAGTTTGAACCCATCGAGTTGTTGTGCAGAGCTCACCAAATTTTCATTAATTGACGAGCCGAGCCATTTTAGAGGTGGCGAGTAGGTAGAATATTGAATGTAGAGATATTTTTGAGATGTTAACGTGTAAAGGGCTGTGTTGTATTAAATGCAGAGCTCAGTAGGTGAAATTTGGAGCTCAGTTGGTAGGTTTTGAACCCAAAATCATAGCCCGATTCAATTTTGAATAACCTCAACAAGTTTTTTCCATTTTTAACAATACTTTACTTGATGGAAAGGATTTTTAGAGAATAATTCAATGGTGAAGGAAAAATTTAGTGACCAGGTGGGTAAGTGAAGGATAAATATATGTAAGCAACCTGGTGCAAAATGATGACAACTTCTTCCATACTCCACCATTTTTCACAAAATTATTATTGATGGAAAGATAATTTTGAGCTACAACATGGAATGATTAGAGAGGAGTAAACAATGGGTTTAGTGGGTGAAATACCATGATGAATTTTTAGGATCCAAGGCCTTACCCAAGTGCAATCATGAACCCATTTCTTCTTGCTCAAGGAACAATACCATCATGGTGTTTGTAGGTCTTCCCAATAGCTATTGCAGGAGAAAAATGATGATTTTTAGTGGGTTTTGAAGATTTCGAAACTCTTCTCTCTCTCTCTCTCTCTCTCTCTCTCTCTCTCTCTCTCTCTTCTCTACTAAATATTATTCTAGAAAATTTAAGGAGGGGTTAGTAAAAAAGGTTAGATATTTTACCTTTGCCACTCCCTTCTTTCTTGTCTACGAGAAATTTGTGGAGTTCAAGCCTCCCACTGAACATTGTAATATAATTTTTGCACCTTTGGCTCCCCATGTAATGTATTTTATCAACATTTGGAGAAATTAAAAACATCTATGGATGATTCTCAACCATCTTTTGTGTTTATTGTGTCTTATATGATCTTTCATTACAACTAAGCACACTGTGCATTGTTTCATTATCATTACAAGATCTCAATGGTGTTGTGTTTATTGGTGAAGGGGTTTGTGACAATTGTTTTGATTTGTGGTGCTTGACCACCCTTCTTAATTGTGATTGTTTTCATTCCCATGAAAGTGTAGGTTATCCATCATTCCTTATTGGTGCATCACCTCTAATTACAATAGATTTACTTTTCATGCAATCCTTCTATCCCTGCCTCCTTGGAAAGCATTAGTGTAGGATTAGATTAGTTTTCTCTGCGATTTGGTGCATATGGTGTCAATATTTAGGAATAGGAATCCGAAATTTCTCTAGAGAGCTATCCTGATTACAAATTCCCAAACTTTGGGAATAGCTCCATGTTGCGCAATCACACCGAATGGGCCATCAACAATCACACCATTCAGGGGTGTAGTGATTTCACATAAACAATTTTAGCATGCCTGATGGGACAAAAAAGGAGTTAGAGTTACATATTTTAGAGTTGTTCCACTATCAAGCAACATCTAAGCCACCATGCTACCTCCATTGCATAAACAATTTTGGCACACCCAGTGGGACATTAAAGGAGTTAGAGTTACATCTTTTAGAGTTGTTCCACTATCAAAAAAAATCTAAGCCATCGTATTACCTCCAATATATAAACACTTTTGGCATGCACGATGGGATAAGGAATCATTTCCATAATGTTTGGAGGCATTTTCAAGAAATTCAAACTTAAAAAATTGTAGATTTAAGATTTTGTGGTTTTCACCACAGGGTTAGAGTTATGAAATCAATTTTTGAAGGTTTTTCATGATCCAAACAAGTCCAAATTTCACCAGAAGATAGATCAGGGGCCAAAGTTCAAAAGCGTATTCTTAGAATTCCTAATTTATGATTTTTGGAATTTTGGGGTTTTTTGCACTTTGGGATTTCAGGTTTTGGGATTTCATACCTTTTTGATTTTTTTTCCATTTTAGAATTTTAGACAATTCAAAAATTTGGGTTTTGGGATTTTAGACTTTTCCAAATTTTAGAATTCATACATTTTGGATTTTAGAAGTTCTCTATTTTTGGAATTTTGGAAATTTTGAGCTTTCAAACTTTTGGGTTTTGGGTTTTAGAGATTCAGAGGTTCAATCATGTATAATTTTCAGAGTTTCAGGTTTTTGGAAACTTTCAGGTTTCGGAGGTTTTCAATTTTAGGGTTCTATGCATTTCAGGATTTCGTAACTGACAATTGTAAGGGAAGGTTTGACTTCTAAACATCAATATTTAGGCCCTTAAAAGTTATTTTATCCATTTTATCAAGATTGGTGTGTGTCTTGGTAAAACCTTATCCTTTAGAGGCTCATTTCCCAACACATCTAGCGACTCTCATGGTAAAAATTAGTGGTGTAGCAACATAAGTTTTCTAATTGCATGAGAAGAATTAAAAATAGGTATGAAACAAGAGAAGAAGGAATATTTTTGTACCTATAATTATCTCTAAGAAGAGGAAGGAGAGGAAGAAGACTAAAAAGATCACCATCTCCACCTAATAAGACTTTGTCTACACCTCCACCTGGTAGACCTTTCCTTTAGTCAACTAGGGTCTTGAGACCAATCATAATGGATCATCAAGCGCCACCAAATCCCTTTTTCAACTTCATGGGAAGTATTCCACTTGCCTTCAACACTCAAAATAAAATCCCAATTGCAACTATAAAAATATTCCCTACTTCACGGGAGAAAATCATACAACCCTATTGACCACATCCAAGACATTGCAAATGGATGTGAAATTAATGAGATTAATGAAATGGATGTTATAGTCAAGTTGTTAGCTTCCTCTTTCAAGGGTAAGGATTTGTAATGGTTTAGAAGCCTAACAGTAGGATCAATTCAAAATTGGGACCAGCTGTGCACAACCCTCTGTAATTAGTTCAGAGAAAGGGAATACAATCTGTCTTTATTGGAACAATTGACAACAATTAAGAGAGCTCCAAATGAGTAGATGGAAAAATTTAAGTTATGATTCCAAAAGACATGGGACAGGATCCTAGTAACCATGAGACTAGCTTCCCAAGGTGCATTCCTCTACTTCTTGATGTCCCTAAATTCAGACATAGCTATGATGATACAATCAATGGGAGGAACAATGCTACCAGGAGCCTACAACATAGCCATTAGGGTGGAAAATTATTTGATTCAAGCAGGAAAGTTAGAACCTAGGACACCTATGCCTCTATATCCAAAAATGGGAAATCCTACAACTAGTTAGACACCTGAGTTGAATTCCATTCTAGCCTCTAGGAATCAAAGCAATAGTGAATCCTCCACTTCTTCAAGTACTTATAAAGAGCTTTAGGAGGTCATGAATAAGCTGAAAGAAGTATTGAAGGGAAAACAATTTTTTGGGAATGAGGTAGTGAATATCAAGAAGCAACAAGCTCAAAAATTTAGACCATATCAGCCTCAAGCTCAATCTAATAGGCATCCTTTTCAATTAAATAGACCCCCGAATCAAGATGCAAATCAAAATTAGAGCCAAGGACAACCTCAAGCTGCCAGGCCATTTTAGCCATTTAATCCAAATGTAGTTTCAACATCCAGGGCCTTGACTCCTACTCAGAACAACTTTTCTCAGGAGTATGAATGGTGTTACCCCTGTAATCAACCTCTTAATCAATCAACATTATTCAATGGCACACTAAATCTAGATTTGATGGTATAGACTGTCGCTGTGTTCCAAGAACCAAGTGAGGAAGAAAATCAGCAAAAAACTCAGCAAGAGGCACCTCCCATTGAAATCACACTGGTCAAAAACAGAGGAATTTTACAGGGTTAATGAATCTCCTTTCCAGGGCATAGCTGCTAATACACAGTCAAAGAAGAGGAACATAGAAGAAGGGAAACCATCTATCCTGATTGTTTCTCAACCTACTCTCACCCCTTAAGGAGCTAGTAATGTAAGAACAACTCCAAACCCACAAAAATAACATAAGACACCTATTGCAATAACACATGTACCCATTCAAGTGCCGGAAAATATTACGTTAAGGGGAAAGAAAAAGATAATCCATCCCCTTTTAACATCATTTACCAAATGAAGAAGACAAATGCCAACATTTCTATGTGGGAATCACTAGCAATCCTAGGACAACGTGATTTACTATAGGGAGAAATGGCCAATTAGTCTACCTCAAATGGGTCATCAAAAAATCAGGAAAAGGTTCTCACTAATGTAGTGCAACAAGAAGGGGATCAACCAAGAAATAATTTGAAACTTGCACCATTCTATGTGTCAATAATCATTGAGAACAACTTTGTACACAACTACATGATTGATTCAGGGGCAAGAAAATCAGTGATTCCAAAGAAGATAACATATCAATTGGGCCTAAAATATGAATTAGTCTCTAAAGGAGTGGTATAACTAGATGGGAAAATAGTAGGAAAATTTAGGGTCATTAAAGGATTAAGTCTTACACTACACGCTTGTCCTAATGTCACAATACTACAAGATGTGTTGGTGATTGACTTACCTCCACTCTTTGCATTGTGTTTATCAAGGGACTTCACTGCTAAGATTGGCATGTACCTATCTGCAGAATGGTCATATATTCTCTTCAGAATGAGATATGGAGATAAAGCTACAATCCGATCAGAACCAATTTCTAATTTTCACATTGTTCCTCATGTGCCAAGTCAATTTAATGAAAATTTCTGGGCATTTGATCAGGAGGATTTCCCAAGTATTCCAGAAATGGGTACTAAAGTGGAAGGGATTCTAGATTTGATATTGGATGACTGGGTAAGAAAAAGACACACTTTTGATCTTTACAAAGAGATGGAAGAAGTGAAGTTAGGAATTTATTGTCTACATGAAGAAAATCCACCTCTTCCTAACATAATAAATCCTGAAGATAAGGATGAAAACAAAGTATGATTTTTTTTAATGGTTCAAGAAGTAGATAAGGTGCTGGAGGGGGTACAATCATGGTTTCACCACAGAACATAAAGAACTCTTCAACTTTCTGATTCTAGTTTGCTTGTTCAAACAACATATCTGAATATGAAGCTCTAATCCATGAACTTTATTGGGCCAGAAAGAGAGGCATAAAAATGTGCAAATATTTGGATATAGTAAACTAATTATGAATAAAGTTATGGGGAAGAATGCTTCTAAGAATGATATCATTAAGAGCTACAAAAATAGGGTATGGAACCTCATTGAATACTTTGAAGCATTCAACATTAGTTCCATACCGAGAAAGAAGAACAAATTTGTGGACAGACTTGCAATGATTGGGGCATCCTTTAATGTGGTTAATAGTATCAAAAGGGATAAAACACAACCCCATATCAAGGTAGTTATAAGGCCAACAGTTCTAAATAACAACCCTAGTTGGCAAGTGTTCTATAATGATCAACAGATCATCAATTTCCTACAAGAAGTGGCTAAGTTTTCAACTATGATTCAGGATAAATTAGAGCAGTAGTATGAGGATCAAGTAGTGCAGTTATGAACAAACAAATTTCCTAAGGGGATAGTGACTCTAGAGTCAATATTCAACTAGAATGATCAATTTAGAAATGAAAAAACAAATATTCAAGTCGAAGGACAAGATTCAATGCCTATTATGGTTGGAGAAGGAAAAAGACTCTAAATTGGAAAAGTAAGCATGTAACAAGAAAAACATGATTTCATACAACTTTGCCAAGAGTTCCCATATGTCTTTTCTTGGAGCTATGAAGACTTGAGAGGTTTTAATCAAAATTTGGCACATCACACTATTGAACTGAATCTGGAAGCTAAACTTATCAGGAAAAAAAAAACCATTCAACCCTCATATTGAGTCTCTCATGAAAAAAGAGATAAATAAGCTAATAGAGGAAAACATCATATTTCCAATCAAACACTCAAGTTGGGTTGCAAACTTGGTATCAGTGAGAAAGAGAAATAGAGAAATCATGTTGTGTGTGGACTTTCGAGACCTAAATAGGGAATCTCTCAAAGACCACTATCTGCTTCCTTCCATGGAGAAGATATTACAGGCAATAGTAGGATGATAAATATTCTCTCTCCTAGATGGATGCTTGGGCTACAATAAGATAATGGTGAAAGAAGAGAATCAGTTCAAGAGAAATTTCACTAAAAAATAGGGCACCTATGCCTACATGAAAATTCCATTTGGGTTTTCAAACACTGGGGATACGTTACAGATGGCTATGGACATGGTGTTCAAGGGGTTGATAAACAAGATAATTCTAGTATACTTAGATGACATCACTATGTTTTCTAAGAGTGTAGAAAGTCACCTCTTTCACCTTAGACAAGTGTTCTAAAGGTGAAGAAGGTTTGGAGTGTCCTTAAACCCAAAAAATGCATATTCCTAGCTCACGAAGGCAAACACTTGGGCCAAATTGTGTCTAAAGAAGGGTTGAAAATTGATCCCTAAAGGGTTGAAGAAATTTGAGCACCACCATTGTCAAGCCACAAGAAGGCTCTCTAAAGCTTCTTGGGGAGAATTAACTTCATTTGAAGATTTGTACTAGATTTATCCACTCTTATCAAGCCAATAAGCATGATGTTGAAGAAGGGCATGGAATTTAAGTAAAAAACAAAAGGAAAGGAAAGTTTTGAAGCTATCAAAAATGATATATCTCAAGATCCTACTCTCATAAATCTAGAATTTTCAAAGGATTTAATTCTCTATGCCTTTGGGGATTCAGATACCATTTTTTCCATTCTGGTGCAGAAAAATAAAGAGGGATCCAAGCAACTAGTTTCCATTTTCATTTAGAGCTTGGAGGACTATGAAGTTAAGCACTATTTCATTGAGAAGAATGTCCTCGTAGTTATCAGGAGTTTACAAAAATTCAAACCTTTGGTCCCAAACAATAGGATCCAGTTGCTAGTGTCCCATAGAAGAGTTAAGGACTTTATTCTAAATAGGTATGTGAATGAGAAACAGGCAGGTTGGATCAACCATGTGATGGAGTATGGAATTGAAATTACGGTCACTAAATTTTTCTATGGAAAAGGATTGTGTGAACAATTAGCTTCTAGTTAGCCTGTTGAAGCAAGTGATCAAGAACATGAGGCTGTTTTGGTGCTATAGGATAATCAAGAATAACTAGATGATAATGTTCCTATTCATTTTTGGACTCAAGACATGATACATTTCCTACAAACAGGTCTATGACCTCCAAAGTTGAGTAAACAAAGAGGAGATAATTTAGACTCCAAGTGATCTCGTATGTGATTATTGATGGTGTTTTATTCAAGAAAGACATTAATGGAGTCTTTTTGAGGTGCATTGGAAAAATTCAAATTGAAAAGGTGCTATATGAGTTTCACAATGGAGATGTTAGAGGTAACTTTTCTCCACAGGTGACAGATCTCAAAATAATGAAGGCGGGTTATTATTGGCCCACATTATTCAGTGACTACTACACTTGGGTCAAGAAGTGTAAAAAATGTGCATTCTTCACAAGCAAGGAGAGGTTAGCAGTAATTCCATTGAATCCTATCTCAGTTGAAAAACCATTCATGCAATGGGGATTGGACTTCATTGGGGTCATTAATCCAAATTAGAGCCAAGGTCACAAGTGGATTCTCACAACAGTAGACTATTTCACCAAGTGGACTGAGGCGGTGTCACTCAAGGAAGCAAATGAGTCTAGTATACTAGACATCTACAAGGGGATAATGAAAAGGTTCAGTTTATGACCACTATTATATTAGATAATGCTCTAGCATTCTTCAGTACAAAGATTATAGAATGGGATGTTAGGAATGGGATATATTTAAGTACTCTTATAACTATTACCCCCAAGGTAACATGAAAGTAGATTCCATGAAGAAATTTACTAAGGATAATCAAGAGGAATTTGGATGTAAATCAAAGGATACAACATACGAAGATCAAATCAGCCTTGTGAACTGATAAGATAACACCAAAGAGGTCAACATGAAACTCTCCCTACAAGTTGGTCTTCGGGAAAGAAGAACTGCTACACATATCACTAGAGTTTCCCACATTAGAGCTCATAAAGTAGCTAGAGTTGCACGAATTTGAACCTATAGAAGCTAGGTATGTGTAGCTAATGGAATTGGAAGAAATAAGAGAGAATACAATGCAAACCATGGAAAAGGATCAGGCCTTAATCAAGAGGTCATTTGACAAGAAAGCCAAGGTAAGGACCTTCCAGAAGGGGGACCTAGTTCTGAAATGGGATGCAGATCGTGCTAAGCCAGGAAGAAATTACAAGTTTGATACCATTTGTAGTGCCCCCTACATTGTCATAGGTTGTAAGAGTAGCAATGCCTTTCAACTGTCCACTCTGAATGGAGAGGAGATTCCAATCCCAATCAATGGAATCTATCTTAATCATTTCTACTGAAAGGAAATTCCAGCCCTTGTACATATTAGTTTAGGTTTTTAAATTCCTCTAAGTGCATATGCACACTATTTTGTTTTAGATTAGGTTTTAATTTCCCTAAGTGACTTCAGTGAAAATTTTATTTCTCCTAGTTATATCATTACACAATTTAGTGTGCCTCTCAAGAGAAATGTTTTAATAGGAAAGAAGTTCATACTTATAGGGAACCATTGTAGATTTGAAGAGAAAACAAATGTAGAGCAACTAAAATCAGGATTAAGGACATGTTTTAATAAGTTTTTTCATTCTTTGAGTCCTTCAAGATCAATCACAGGTGAACTTCTAGTGTCCCCGCAGGGTAATAAATTCAATAGGAGGAGAATCCTTTTCTAAGTCCATTCAGTGGTTTCCCATGGTCGAAAGAAAAAGATCAACCTCAAATTTCTCTTGCTTGCTTTTTTGATTTGTTCAGTTGAAAATATAATGGGAATAAGTAGCTACGACCTTCGATGGTATTCTAATTAGTCATTTAGAAGAAAGAGAAAGATAAAAATTTAATAGAGTTCCATGATGTCTTAACTCAGAGAATGACTTATTTAAAAACTCTGCAGCGTGTTATGCATGCCAAGAAATCATCAATTTTTGTGTGCTTATACTTGGAAAATTTAGGTTTCAGGATAGGTTTAGAAGTTCATTTCCAATCTTGCAGATTAGGGTTGTAGAGGGGAATGTATGAAAGTCCTAGGTTTAGATAATTTTCCAATGTCACAATTTTAACTTCAAGATGTTCTTGTGAAAATTGAAAATATGAGCAATAGAACAGGTCGAGGGTCAGTAGTGTCAAGTGGTTTCAAGGGTGAGTTTTAGGACTAGATCAGTTGCATACTATTAGTTATGACTCCATACCTAATGGACATATCCAGGATACCAGTATATAAACATATAGAAGGTAGATGTTACCGTGAGTTGCTAAATTGTTATCCAAGTTGCGCCTCGGGTCAAATTGGACAATAGGGGACCTAAAAGGACCTAAACATCAAACAAGAAACCTAAGTTTGAAACTGAGTTACAAGTATTTTTGGGGTCTCATGAAGCACATTTAAGGGATTCTGGAGTGAAAATCATATCAAGGAATGTTTTCCTCTTCTGGGTTTTGACCCTAAAGGCCATCTTGAAAAATGATGAAATATGGGCCCACACCCATCCAAAATGAGTAAATATGGAGGCAAAACAAGTTAATCCTCAAATCCCCTTGCATGCAGTCCTAATCAGGCCTCCAACATAAAGTAATTCAAAAAAATCCTACTCTAGGGTCAAAATTTTGCATTTGGGCCTAATAGAGGCCACTTAGCTAAAAAAGAGCTCACCAAGCTACTCCGCAAAACAACTCGGTGAATTGGGAATCATGCGTTGGGGTGGTGATTTGAAGGAGGACTCACTGAGTAGCTTGGTGAGCTACTTGGTGAGTCAGGTTGTAATGGCGACCGCGAAAGCATTGAGGAGAGCCTAATCGAGCTTGAAGGCTAAGCTATGAGTGAAATGAGGGGCTTGAGAAAGGAAAGCCCATCAATGACTTAGACATCAACATTGGGCGAATGGTGTAGCATGGGGATTATCTTGCAGAAGGAAAGCTTGACATTGAGGTTCATACAGAAATCACTTGAGCTCAGAAGTTGGAACAATTCGAGCCAAGCTCGAAGTAATGCACAGTGGGGGTTATGTTGCAAATGAAAGGCTCACAAAAGATGAAGGGATGGGAATAAAGTGAGATCACCACAAGAGAGCTATGCAAGGTGTCAGGTGAGAATCGATCCCCAAGATCACAATGGGAGCCCATGGGGATAATCAAGTTACTTGTCTAAAGTTTGATGCAAGCATCAACATTGAACATGATCATGGGTGAAAATCAAGGGATTGGGAGCATTAAGCCACAGGAAAATAAATGGGGGATGATGTGAATGATTCATAATGTCATGGGAGGCTCAAAGGGGTGAGTCAGTTTCATAGGTGAGTGAATTCCAAGCTCCCCAAGCTCAGCTTGGTGTATTGGTGAGCAATTAAGGCTCCTTCGGTGAGTTAACTAGTCATAGTAGTAGATGGATCATATAAGAAGGCCAATATCATGGTAATGAAGGTGAGGTGTGTGATAAATATCTTGTCTTGGAGCTCGGTTAAATGAACATGGACAAGCCAAAAGCCTAAGCGATACACGTAAAAGGGTAGCTCACCTCGAAGAGCTGTCAGAGTTTCAAGTAGGGCCAACTTGGCCATGAAGTGAGAAAGAAGGAGGAAATATCAGGATTCAAGCTGGGCGATCAGTCTAGAAAGTCCAAAATTTGAAGACTTTAGACTTCAGAGGTTTGAGCATTTGGAGATTGTGGGAGAGTAGTTTCAGAGTTTTGAATGAGCAAAGTCTGAAACGGTGTGCTACGAGATCCCGAAACACACGAAGCTCGAAGTTTGAAAACTTTGGACTTTAAAGGTGGATGTCTTTGGAGGTGGGGTGAGTTACTTTTCAGAGTTTGGATAGTTGAGGGTTCCTAAGCGAAAGAGTTGGACAATCTGACGTCATAGGAGCACAAACTCTAAAAATTTTAGACTTCGGGGGTGGGTTGTTTCGAGGGTTGGCGGTGATTCATTTTAGATTCGGTAAGAGAAAGAACTCCAAAATGATTGATGGGGAAACTAAAAAATTATAAGGTCTGAAACCCTAAAACAAACAAAATCCACTGAGCTATGCATTGGACATGTTATGTAGGTAGGTGAAATGCGTCGGAGTTCGAATTCATTGATTCATTGCATAGAGTCCACCAAATTTGCATTGATGGATGAGCTGATCCATTTCAGAGGTGGTGAGTAGGTAGATATTGAATGTAGAGCTATGGGTCAAGTTGTTAACGTGTAAAGGGAATAGTTGTACTGAATCCAAAGTTTGGTAGGTGAAATTTGGAGCTTAGTTGGTAGGTTTTGAACCCAAAATCATAGCCCGATTCAACCTTGAATAACTTGAGAATTGTTTTTCCATTTTTAACAAAATTGTACTCAATGGAAAGGATTTTTAGAGAAGAATTCAATGTGAAGGCCAAATTTAGTGACTAGGTGGGTAGGTGAAGGATAAACACATGTAAGAAACCTGGTGCAAAATGATGACAACTTCTTCCATACTCCACCATTTTTCAAAAAATTACTGTTGATGGAAAGATAATTTCGAGCTCTACATCATGGATTGATCAAAGTGGAGAATTTAATTGGTTTGGTGGGTAAAAGACCATGAGGAAGTTATAAGATCCAAGGCCTTACTCAGGTGCAATCATGAACCCATTTCTTATTGCTCAAGGCACAATACCATCATGGTGTTTACAAATCTTCCTAGCAGCCATTCCAGGAGAAAAATGATGATTTTTAGTGGGTTTTGAATATTTCAAAACTCTTCTCTCTCTCTCTCTCTCTCTCTCTCTCTCTCTCTCTTCTTTAATAAATATTTTTCTATAAATTTTAAGGAGGGGATTGGTAAAAAAGGTTTGATATTTTTCCTTTGCTCCTCCCTTCTTTCTTGTCTACGAGAAATTTGTGGAGTTCAAGCCTCCCACTAAACATTCTAATGCATTTTTGTGCATTTTTCCCCCCATGTAATGTACTATATAAACCTTTAGAGAAATAAAACATATATGTGCATGATTCTCAACCCTATTTTGTGTTAATTTTTTCTTATATGATCTTTCATTATAGTTAAGGTTATGTGCATTGTTTCATTGTCATTACAAGATCTCAATGGTGTTGTGTTTATTGGTAAAGGGATTTGTGACAATTGTTTTGATTTGTGGTGCTTGACCACCCTTCTCAATTGTGATTGTTTTCATTCCCATGCAAGTGCAGATTATCCAACATTCCTTATTGGTGTATCACCTATAGTAGGAATATATTTATTTTTCATGCAATCCTTCTATCCCGACCTCATTGAAAAGCATTAGTGTAGGATTGGATTAGTTTTCTCTGTAATTTGGTGCATGTGGTGTCAATATTGAGGAATAGGAAACTGACCTTTCTCTGGAGATCTATCTGAATTGCAAAGTCCCAAACTTTGGGAATAGCTCCATGTTGTGCAATCACACTAAATGACCCGTCAACAATCAGACCATTCAGGGGTGATATGATTTCACATAAATAGGCATCTCTTGGATAGCTAATACATCAAATAACTCAACTCTATAAACTTATATTAGTGGGGGGGGGGGTTTGAGGTGGAATTTATAAACCTAAAATTCTTCTAAGAAGTGAAAAACCTCTAAAAAACCTTATAACTTGGCAGTATCCCTGACAACAGTGCCACAAATGGTGGTGCAAATTAACTTGTAGTAATTAATATGTTGTTCATTAAATCACAATCATTTAATCATAAAACCACGGGATGTAAAATTTCAATAATTCTAGTACTGTATGCAAAGTTATAAGAAATTTAGGAGATATGGAAAGAAATAGCTGTCACTAATATAATTTAAATAACAATGCTTAAAATTACTATGCTTGAAACAAAACTTAGAACTAAAAGAAAATGGATTCTAAACATTATGGATAAAGCAAAGCTTGTAAATTTAGAATGCATATAAAGAGATAAATTGCTTCCTAGTTTAATCATCCAATGAAACACAGAAACAAAAGTAGAAAGGGGTCTAACAGACCACAAGTGGGCCCTTCCTTGGGTGTTAATCCCTCCTAAGGCCTATAAATAAAATATACTGAACAAAACATAGATCCTTTATTGAATCGACATGAATGTTACATCTAGGAACAAAACAACCTCTGTATTTGCGTATCTTTTATTCTCTATATTATCCATCTAGATATATTTCCAACATTAACCATTTTATTTTATACTCAATTAAAATAAAATGTGAGAAGAAGAGTTTAGCTAGGAGTTCAAATAGAATAAGGAAAATATCTTCGATGGAATAAGTGGAAGATCTCAAACAAAACAACAAGAGATTAAACACATGCAATGGAACTAATCATAGGTGTTTAGATAACAAACACACAACTCAAGTGAATGATAAGTTTTTTAAATCATGTTTTAACTAATCAATCAATTTTTCAATGAGTTGTAATTAATAATTAGATTTTTGTGAATTATCTCCTAGTTCTTCATGTTCCAGTTGTAACTGATCCTTTAATGAGAGATACAGACTTGGAGTGTTGCTCTTCACATTCCAAAATATCTTCATAGTGTGGCTTCTTGTTTTAGGTGATCCCATTTGGCTGTGGACATGTTGTTGTGGAGAGGTCTTTTGGCTGTAGGTGATTCCCTTTTCCCATAGGTGATTCCCTTTGACTACAAATGAGTTGATGCGTATAATAAGTTACTTACAAACAAGAGTGACATCACACACATAATCATTCAAACAACTTATTTCAACCATAAGAATAAATGCATACTCAAAATACCATAAAATAAATATAACTAGTCGTAACTATATTAATCAATATTTATGCCATATGTTCAAGTGGTGATGATAATGTTAAGCAGTATAACTAGAAAATACAAGGACATAGCCGTAATCCAAAATTCACCCCCAAAGTAATTTTGGATAACTTACACAAATTCCTTTAGGTTGGAGTAAGCAGAAATGAAAAAGGGCCAAAATTTTGGATTTTTGGGTACCTCTTTGCTTTCCTCTAACTTCCCTATCCAAGAAAAAATCCAAGGAGTTAGAAAATTTTGAAAAAAACCAAAAAAATGAAGTCAAGGGATTGTTTTAATGCATTTCGGGTCTAGAGACTACAGATGGTACTAGTGTGGATCGTACGAAGGTTTGTTGTATTGAGTTCGGGTCTGATTTGTAAAGAAGGAAGTGTATTGTGGAAAATGTGGAAATTTTTTTCCTAGGCCACACAAGTTCAACCAGGACATTTGGGCTCCGAAAAGGTGACTTTACCAATTTGCAAGGCGGGTTGAGTGTGGTGTGGAAAAAGTGGAGAAATTGGTCTGGGATAGTTGGAACGTTGGGACGCGTGGGACCCACAAATTTGAAATCACTACATAAAGAGCCAAATAGAGTGGGATGCGGATGGAGTGGAGGTCAACGACCCCGACAACCCAATCAACAATGGGACAGTTGGGACGTTGGGACACGCGGGATCTGCAAAGCTGAAATACCCGCAACAAGAAGGAATCAAGTTTTTCAGAGGAAATAAGTCCACACGGTCCAAGTGCAGTGGGGAGATGAATTCTCCAAAAGGAAAACTAGCCGTAATATAAAGGAAAAGTTAATGCTTAACCTCTGAACTTCAAACGACCACAACTTTTGACCCAGAGCTCTATTTTTCACAAAATTTAACTTTTCAGAACTTTTGATCCATAGTATTATTTTTAATGAGGGTAGATATGTGAAAATAAAGGAAAGATATCCAAATCTAATCAATTAAATACACAGTCCCGTTAAATGACAAAAATGCATGGCAGACCCAAAACAACTGCCTGCACTCAGAATGCCACATCTTTTGTTTTTCTCAACGAAAATGCATAAAAGTGGTACCATTGGAATTGTGGATCCAAGTATGATGCATAGAAATAAATAAATTCAGAATTTGATGGATATTTTTTTTGAAAACTTGCCTAGTTCAGAATAGTGTTTTATTTGGTAGTTGGGATGCATTCAATGAAGCATGGGTAGACATTTCTCACTGTTGCAAGTTATGGGATAGTATGGGGGTCCTTTTGCAAGAAACATAACATCATTTCACTTCATTTATGACATATTGTAAGTGGTGGGAGGACAGATTTTGGGATTTTCATTTCTCTCTCTCTCTCCTCTCAGAATTCTATAAATTGGAGTGTTGGGCTCATTGTAAAGGGAGATAGTTTTGAGTAGAAAAACTCTATCAAAATTTGTTTTGTGAAGCCAATGTGCTGCATGAACTTGTAGTGGAATCCTTGCATGGTGATCTAGGCCATTATTTTATAATAGATAGAACTGTGCATATCAATGAAGTAATAAATACAAGTTTGTGGATGTATCTTCCCCTACTGTGTTTGTCTGCATTCTCCTTGCCTCTCCAACCTCATGCAAACATATTTTGTATATATTATGATCTTTCAGGGATTCATCATCATTGTGTATGCATGAAATATTTTTGTGAATGCATTTGCTAGGTTGTGGAGAACTACTATTATTCATGAAATTTGCTTCTACTTTTCACACATTGGAAGACTGTTCTCACACCCTCCTTTTCTGGTGTATCACCAATTTAGTGTAGGATTTGTTTTCATGCACTCTCTCTCACTGGTTCCTTGGAAAGTTAGATTAGGACAAGATAGTTTTTCCTGTATTAGAGTAGATTGTGACAGGTAGTTTAGGAGAAAGAACCAACTTTCTTCGGATGTTTGTCTTAAGTAGTAAGTCCCACAAGTTGTAGATAATACCCATTTTATCTATTCATAATGTGATCTCAAGCACACACACACTTGTGCAAAACATAGGGTGTTGTGATTTGGCGATAAGAATAGCTTTAATGACTTCACCAAAATATAAATGATGAGTTATTTGTACAAGGTATTTTCACAACTCATCAGGGTGCTTTAAGGTGAGTGGGTGCTCACCACATGGTGAAATCATTGTAAATTTATAGGACAATTGTCTAAGCTTGTTCTCTAGTTTCATTGAGTTTTTTTCCCTTGATGAGTTTCCCATAATAAATCATGTCCCCTCATGTGTTCATGTGATTTTTTTGCTCTTTATTTTTCATGGTTAGAGGCTAATACTTTTCATGGCTAACATAATTAAGTTTGGTTGATTAAATCATTGTAAAATTGCATCAAAATTTCAATAAGATTTGATTCATACCCCTTTCAGTGCCCATAATTTCTAATAATTGGTATCAAAGTGATAGGTCTCAAGTTTGAAATTCACCCGGGTAACGCTTGGGGGATTGTTGGCATGTGTGTCCAACACTCCCTGTGAGTTTCATGACATTGTATAACCACATCTAGTGGATCCTAAATATTGAGATTATAGCAAAACCTAACACCTGTAGGTTTTGGTCTAATGGAAATCATGGTCCAACAAAGGTGATTTCATAAGGTGAAGAGGAGAGGGGGCTGAGAAATGGCCCTCGGATCCTTCTCAGGGTCACATGATGAATTAAGGGATAAGATGGGTATGGGGAGTTTTTTTTCCCAAATATCCCAAGGGGACAAGATAGAAAAGTTAACCCTCACATGGGAGTGAAAAATGTCATTTCATGATTGCATGATGGGAAGGGCAAGGATTAGGTGAGAATGGGCTTAACTTACATCATCAAACTTCATTAGGGTCATGTGGTAGATTGAGGGGATCAATTGAGAATGGGTGAATTTTTGTGTTCCAAATATCTCAAGGGAATGAGACATAGGGGATAGAGAATTTCACCTTCATTTGGTAGTGACATGTGTCCACCCTTGAAATTGACCAAGTCCTAAAGGCTTACCTTGATGAAAGCCTTGAAGACGAAGTTTATGAAGCTTTAAGAGGACTTTTTGGGAACTCATTTATATTTTTTTACTCCAAAAATGATTTTGAGAATAATGGGACGTGTCTCATGATCTAATTACCATTGAAACACCCTAAAAATATCCTTTTTTCTTAGGAATGCAAGGTGTTCCTACTAAAAACAAACTGTGGAAAGAAGCTCTTTGGTCTTGTGAAAAATATGAAAGCATAATCATTTAGAGAATTGAATCAGATTTCTAATGGTATATTTTTTGACCTTTAACTCTTTATGGATCTCCCAAAATCATCTTCTGAAGCTTAGGCTATGTTTTGAATTGCAAGCTCCTTCAACTTCAAAAACCTGCTTTCATTGAACTTGTCCCTAAACCTTCAAATATTCCCTAAAATTTCATAAATCACTTGAAATATGATCTCAACTCCCCAATATCATTTATTGATGAATTTTGGACTTCAAATATGCTATGGGGGTGCACACCTACCTCAGAAAGGATACAAATAGCCCTTTCTAAGTCTACTAAAAAATCTGTCTTAAGAATCACCGTATAAAAAAAATTCATGAACTTCTTTTCATATTCCAAACACGCGGGAAAGGTTATTCCAATAATTATGAGCACTTGGAGGATTGGGGTATGCCTGAAACAGAGGGGGAATCAACTCGGAGGAGTGCTAAGGAGAGTTTATAAGTTAAAATATTGACTCTAGGGTAAAGTTGTCATGTTTTTTAACTTGAATTTTTCCCTTATAAAAACACTTGAAAAATATTGAATCTCACTTGGGGAATTATTATGGATCAAACGAAGTGAGGAAATGATAAGAATGAACTATAGAATCTCAATATATAACTTGGATCAGTTCTTTATTCATTGGGCTATACAAAGTCTCAACTTAAGTAAAGATTGATTTAAAGAGAGCATACACACATAATAGAAAGGAAACACACCACACACGAAAAGGAAAAAACACACACAACTATAAAGGGAAACAAAAATCCTAAAATCACCTGTGGTATACAAATTCAAGTATTGTCGGCTGTGGGGAAATTCTAAATATGTGTCATCAAGATACAAGAGATAGAAGGTGTTTTCTTGATAGGTTTCCTAAATATCGAATGGGCCTAGCCACATGGAATAAAATTTCCCACAAATTCTTCTTGGATTTCCCCTTTTGTCCCATAATAAAAAAAGATATCCACTTTGAAATCCTTGGCTTTAGCTTTCTTGTCAAAAATCTTCTTAAATTTTAACTAATTTTCTTTTATTCGATCAACCACCTTGAACCTATCTTCATCAAGCTTTTTAAGAAAAAATATTATCTTGTTAAGGGATTCATGATACTAGCCATCCTCAATTGCTTTGAATAATTAGAGTGATGGTAATTCAACAGTGATTGGAAGCTTTGCATTTATCCTGTAGAGAAATTGGAATGAAGACATACCAATTTCCTTCTTAGGAGTAATCCTATCTACCCATGGTGCATCATATATATTATTATGCCATTTTCTTTGATTATAATTAACTAGTTTGCAGAAAATGGTCATAATGTTTTTATTTCTTGAATCGGCCTAACCATTCCCTTATGGGTAATACATGAGAGAGAGATATATATATATTTCATAACCGTAACTGAATTCAGTTTCATCTATGGATGAAAATAATGTATCATTATCAACTACAATCTTCTAAGGGATCAAAAAATGGATGATAATGTTCTCTTTCATAAAATTACACATCGTTTCATAATTGGCTTGTTTAACTAGAATTTCCTCCACCCACTTTATGAAATAGTCTATTTGCATGAGTACGTAGGTATTCCCTATATGTGAATGATGATTGAGAACTCCAAGGAAGTCCAAGTCCCATTATTGAAAAGGTTCTTCGATTACCATCGTCCAGAGAGGGAGCGCAACAAGTTGTCAAGTTGTGGTCTCCCAAAAAATTGTTGGTAAGGTTCACACTTGGAGACCCATTCTTGGGCATTTGTGAACAAGGTAGGATAATAATACCTACCACAGAGAATTTTTCTGGGTAGTCACCATTATAGAGAAATAGAAAGCACAAGCCTGATCATGGTATGATTTTAGGAACTTTTCTTGTTTCTCTTTGTCCACACACCTTAGAAAGCATCCCTCTAATTGCCTATTGTATAACAAGTGGTACTATATGACATACATATCCAAATTGATCTTGAGAGTTTTTCTTTTATTATAATCAAGATGATTCAGGAACACACTGATGGGTGTCATCATTCCCTTCATTTAATCAACTTCTTGTTGATGTCATATCAAACCAGGGGTGTGTCTAAAGCTATATGAAACAAGAGTACTTTAACTAATCTAGTAGTTGACTGTAGCTATTTTTATATTTTCTGGGGGATCTCTTTAATGTCTTAAGGACTTCTTGGTAAAACCTTATTCAAATCAAACTATGAAAACTTGCTGAAAGTAAAACACACTAAAAGCTTGCTGAAAGGAAACACACTTGATGTTGGAAAATAAACACACTTGCTTCTGAAAGTAAACACTCTTGCTTTTGGAAATAAACACACTCAAATTAAAATGCTTGAAAACATTTGTAAGAAATATAAATATTTATCTAAACATTTGTAGGAACAAGTATACGACAGAGTTTAATTGAAAAAACTAAAGCAATACAAAATTAACAGATCTAAGCTATTTGCTAAAGAAATATAAATACCAAATAAATGAATATCCTGGTCCTTAGGGGAGTGGGCCCTTGCTCCTCCTTAAATCAAGATTTTAACAACTCATAATTCTCTCAAATCAAAATGGCTATTTTATTGATGAAAACATTCAATATTACAAAACGTACTCAATCTGAGTACTTAGTCTATTTCTTTTCTCTGTTCTATATCTATCTCATTCTATCTATATATCTCCTATTGCAGGTCTGATTTTATATACATTTTTACAATCACAATTGTCTCAATGATTCTGATGAAATCGAATCATGCCTAGAATAGATGCTGAGTCAGATGGTGGTTGATCAGATATATGTAGGATAACTCTCCTTGAATCTGCGTTACGAAATCTTCTCGTCCTTCATGATTGTAGATGTATAATCTCCGGATGTGGTTTAAAATAGATAACTCCCATCAGTTCCAGAACTTTGGAGAAGTTCCAGAACCATAGGAAATTGTTAAGAACCAAAACCTGTGAGAGTTCTGGAGCTATCCCAGGAGTTCCAGAACTAAGTCCAAAAATTCCAAAACTAAATACTGGAGTTCCGGAACTAAGTCTGAAAGTTCTGAAACTAAATGATGATTGTTTGATGGAGTTTTGAAACTATCTTGGAAGTTCCAGAACTAAGATGTGTAGAAATAGATGCTATCAAAAACATACTAAACACCACCTACTTCATTTCCTCGACTGATTAGACCTACTTTATTACAAAAATGAATTTAAACACACACACTATGTTAGGAATTTCAGAGCTTTTAACATTAGGATCACAATCAATCAAAAGACAGACAATTACATCTTAACTCATATCAGATCAACTAAAAGTTACACAATGCAATCAAAATTAAGCAAAAGGAGAGTAAGATGAGATCATATATTATACAGTAATCAGACATATTATGGCCTCATCATTTCCCCCAAACTTACTTGTTTGTAAGTTCCTTTACTAACTCATTCTTCAAAAGTCAGATCATATGTTCTGCATTCCATTTGATTGCTCAGATCAAATGGCTGAAACTAAATTTTCTAATGCTTAAGCTCAGATGTACTGTACCTAGCGCCTTTTTCTATTTTCCTCTTCCACTTTTCAAATTCAGTAGGGTCTTGAGGTTATCTATTCTGCCAAGGAGACATAGGGGTGAGAAGTAGAGGTGGTATTGTTTGCATTCCCATCCATATTTGGCTGTAGGTTTCATTGACTCGGGGAATTATTATGCATAATGCTTTGGCCCTCTGTAAACTCCATATCAGATTTGTAGGGGAAATTACTTCCCTTCTTTTCAAAGCAACAGTAAGGAGTTCCCACCTCTTTGAGCATCCTTCATAAATATCTTTAAATTTTTCCTCCTCATAGGAGGTGAAGGCATCAATACTCTTTTTCAGAATGGTACGGTAATGTGTTTTGAATCTCTTATCAAAGGCATGAGTTCTAAAATGTGTGAAGAAGGTAGAAGGTTTACCATAATGAGCTCTCATGTAGAGGCTTGTTGAGTTGGATTTAAATAAAAATTCATATTCTCTTTCCTTCCATGCACTTTGGTTTTGCAAAAGAGAGACAAATGCATTGAGCTGGCTCTCCCCTACATATAACTTAATCATAAATCTTGTGTTTTTCTGTAGCATATAATTGCAAAGATAAAATTCACACAAGATATTTTTCTTGTTCAGGGATGGATAGAGAGTAAGCTGCCATGAATTTAGATTCATCTTGTAGTTCATATGGAAGCCCACATGCAATTCTTGACAGCTGCCAGCGAATGAACTACTCTTCTAAAAACACACTATGTGCAGGAGAAGGTCTCCTACAAGCAAGTAATTTCTCACTCATAATACAGACCATATGAATTTTGGCAAGACATTTATATTTATTTCCTTCATCCTTATAAATTTTTTCTTCCCATTCCTTTCTTTCCTTCATCTCTTCCTCCATCTTGGTCTTTAATTCCTCATTTGATGTTTTGGATTCTTTGAGCTCTCTGCAAATATCATCCCATTATTGTTTAAGTGGTAAATAGGTCAACTAAGTCTAAGCAGAGGCTGTGGACACAACACTCTTTTTTCTGGAAGTTTAGAACTCTTCCTCTTTTTCTATCAGCAATTTCTTGGTTGTTGATAATTCCTCAGTTCTGGCTGCAAGCTGAGTTATTAGCTCATTAATGAGCGTTTCCCTTTGTTCTAATTTAAGTTTGAGGAAGTCCAATTCCTCATGATCTCTACTCTAGACAAGAATAGAGCCTATTTAACTTGCTATCTTTCCTCTTCCTCTGAAATTATTTGAGGAGTTTGGCATTCTTTTTCTATTAAAGGAAATTTTCCTTTTCTTATCCTGGATGCCAACTCTTCTTCTTCATGTGGCACTGTTGATGGTTCAGCCAACTCCTGAAAATCTTGATCATCAAATCTCTCTTCTCCTCTGTCCATTTCAGCATGAATTGGCTCAGGTAGAGTCATGGCCATGCTTCCCAAAATGTTAGCAACTTCCTCTTCCATCCTTTCCTGCTCCCTCCTTCCTTCTGGACTTCCTCTTGACCTCTTATGAATTTTTATCATCTAGGGAAGTTCAATATGACCAGTAATGAATTTACCTCTAGAACTTCTTCTTACTGTTCTTTCTGGTTCTTGTGTAGGTGAGCTATCACCGTCAGAGACAGATATTGGCTCTTCTGAAGCTGTTGTGGAAGAAGGAATTTCCTTCACAGGTACAAAAGGCTCTGCTGTTTTTATCTTCCTCACTGACCTTCTTTTTCTTGGTATGTTTTCTCTTTCCATTTCCCTATGTCCTTCTACAGGGGCATCAATTTCCAGATTAGCTGAAGGAGAGAATGGGGCTAGAATTGTCCTTCTGATAATATTAGGGTTTTTCTTGAACTTGCCAAGAAACTTGTCCCAAATTTCTTCTCCATTATTTTTTGACAGGAAATGGTGCTAGCATATCAAATGAATTAGACCATGATGCCTAATTGTCCCAACACCCCAGGAATACCTCTGAGCCATGGTCTGAATGGAATAAAAAAGAAACCCTGGGAGGTTTATTATGTATTCAGGCTTGGTGGCTCCATGCTTCAGATATATGAGCATTTTTAAGACTTCTTTTCCCACATACCCAAACTTACCATCATAGGTTAAATATTTTACTATCCAAAATTCTACCCTATCAAAGGGTTTGGGAAAACTGGCCCTTCTGACCCCTTTTATGATTTTCTTTGTATTATAGATATACTAGGGTTCAACTTCTTCTTCTTGCAAAAAGACTTCAACCAGTTCTTTCAAAGTCCCCTTGGCAGGTTGTGGGACATGAACAATGGGCACTCTACACACATTACTTACAATATTTACAGAAAAAGGAATAAAGACATTTCTTACTTTTGTTCTAGTCTGTTCTAGATTTATGATGAATTCTCTTACCAATTCATCACTATGCCTTGAAAATTTCTTTGGAATTCAAGCCATCCTGCATGCTCAAAGATGGATGCTACTTCTTCATCTGCAAGTAGGTGGGAATCATCCTCTGGTTCTGATTTCTTCTTAATCCCCATATTGGCTTGAGTTCTGTCTCTCTTGATTTTGTGTGAATTGGTTGTAGGCCTTCTTCTTAGCTGCGGAACTAAACAACTTGGCTGTGGAACCTTATTTCTTAGCTACGGAACCTCTGAATTCTCTATTTTGTGCTACGGAATACAAACTCAATTCTCTGCTCCTTCCTCAAGATATTTCTGTAATCTTTATTTCACTTGATGTTTGCAATAATGATTACTAATGATAACCATGCCGCCACTTATTCCATCCAAATCAATATCATGATTACACACTTGTAATCATAATGTATAAATAGATGACTCATCATACCTACTTTTAAATTAAGTCACATCACACATGCAAACATTTAATCAACCCTAAATAAGTTAAAAGACATAATTACCATCCTTGATGATGTAAGCCTTTTGCTATGATGACTCCTCATTCCTACAAGTGGAACAAAGCATGATTAGATAAGACAGCTAGAACTCAAAAGAATTCCTTTATTTGAACTAGCCAAAAAGATGTCAACTACCATTTACTGGGTTTCAATTGACCTTGAGAGATTTTTTTTTAAAAAATATTTATATATTTTTTATTTTTTTGGGGGAAGAAGATGCCATTTGCTGGTTTTCATCTTCTTACATTTATTCTGGATCTATCATCTGATTATTTGATCATTTTGGAATAACTAAGTTCTTCCATATGATCAAATTCTTTGTTTGCTTCAATCTTCTTCAAAAATTCATTCTTAGTGGGAGGCTTCCTATAGAGTTTCAACCTATATGTATTGACCAAGAGTGTTCTGCTACTGCCATCAATGGGAAGTAACTGAATAGAACCATTGTCAAAAATCTGATCAATCTGATAGGGTCCCAACCATCTAGTTCTCAATTTTCCCTTAAACTATTGGTACTTAGAGTCAAATAGTAATGCCCAGTCTCCTACTTTGAATATCCTTTTCTTGATATGTATGTCATGTCATTGTTTCCTTTGCTCTTGAATCATCTATGTCTGCTGAAGTGCTTCCAACCTTAATTCATCCAACTCATTGAGTTGAAGGATTCTTTCTTTTTGAGCTGCATTAAACTCAATTCCCACCTTTACTGCTATCCTCAATGTCTGAAGTTCAAATTATATAGGCAACAAGGGATTTTTCCCATAGAATAATTCATATGGTGAAAACCTTGTTGCAGTTTTCCAAGTTGTATTATAATCCTAGACAGCTTTAGGTAGTCTCTTTACCCAATATTTTCTCCCAGCTTCAACCGTTTTGGTAAGGATGTTCTCCAATTCTCTGTTTGTTACTTCAGCTTGTCCATTTGACTGTGGATGGTAAGGAGATGACTTCCTATGATTGATTTGGTAATACCTTGTGAAATCTTGGATCATATTAGACATGAATTGTGGTCCCTGATCTGAAACTATGCTCCTTGGTGCTCCAAACTTGATCATAATTTTGTTCCAAAGGAAATCAACAACTGCTTCCTCAGTGGCATTTGTCAATGCCTGCACTTTTGCCCATTTTGTCACATAGTTAGTAATACAAGAATATATTCTTTTCCTTGTGAAGAAGGATTAAAGAGACTAACAAAATCCAATCCCCATCTCTCAGATGGTTCAACCACAACTTGAGGCTAAAGAGACATTTCATTGGTGAAATTTGGCTATCCCATCCTTTGACAAGGATCACACCTCTTGATATATCTTTTCACATCCTTATACAAAGATGGCCAATACTAACCAGTACCAAGTATCTTATGATCTGTTCTTTTTATTGAATACTATCCTCCACTTGGTTCATCATGACATGCTCTAATGATGTCAAATATTTCATCCTCTCTTACATACCTACATAAGACAAAATCATGACCACACTTAAATAGATTTCCATTTAACCATTTAAACTGTGCACTGGTTTTAATTAACTTCTTTATTTGTTTCTTAGTGAAAGGAGGGAACTTCCTTGTTACAAGATAATTTGACATATCAGAAAACCATGGTGTACTTGCTGAGATTGCAAACAGTTGTTCATCTAGAAATTTATCCTTAACTGGATCTTATTCCCCTGTGGTGGTTAGTCTTGAAAAAAAATCAGCTACCACATTAGATTTACCTGGATTGTCCACAATGGTAATATCAAATTCTTGCAAAAGTAATAACCATCTAATGAATCTTCCTCTAACCACTGGTTTGTTCATTAAATACTTAATTGCTAAATGATTTGTGTATACAAATATCTTCTACCCTATAATATAATGTATGAATTTATTGATCACATAAATTACAACAAGAAATTCCTTTTCAGTGGTGGTGTAATTCTTTTCAGTGGGAGTAAGATTCTTGCTAAGATAGTAAATGGCATACATCTTTCCTTCTTCATCTTTTTGTCCCAATACTACACCAATGGAATAATTTGAGACATCTATTTGGATATGAAATGGATTTTCCCAATTAGGACCTCTCAATATTGGGGCATTGATTATTTAGTTTTTAATTTCTTCAAAATAATGCTAACACTTTTCTTCCCAAAGAAATTCAAAGTCCTTGGTTAGCAAATTAAACATGGGGGTAGCAATTTTACTGAAATCTTTTATAAAGCGTCTATAGTACCCAACATGTCCTAGAAATGATTTGATATCTTTGGGGGTTTGAGGGATAGGTAAATATGAAAGGATCCTAATTTTTTTTTGATCCACCTGAATTCCTTTTTGTGAAATATGGTGTCCTAATACAATTCCCTCATCCACCATCATCAAACATTTTTCATCACTAAGAGACAGGTTGTGTTGTTCACATATTTTTAACACTCTGTCCAGATTTCTTAAAGCATCTTTAAATGTTTCTCCATGTACAGTAAAGTCATCCATATATACTTCAACACAATCATTTGTTAGATCGGCAAAGATTAAAAGTACAACTCTCTGGAAAGTTGTAGGAGCATTACATAAACCAAATGGTAACACTCTATAGATAAAGGTTCCCCATGGACATGTAAATGTAGTTTTGTCCTGATCCTCAGTAGCAACTCTGATCTGATTGTACCCACTAAATCCATCCAAGAAAGAAAAGTAATGTTTACCTGAAAGGTTATTTAGGACTTGATCTATGAATGGTAAGGGAAATAATCTCTCATTGCAGCTTTGTTTAGTTCCCTATAGTCAATACATATTCTCTATTTTCCATTCTTTTTGGGAAAAATTACAAGAGGAGATACCCATTGGCTATCTGAGATAGGGTAGATGAAACCTACTTGTAATAGTTTTTCAATTTCTTGTTTGACTATATCCCTTAAAGCTGGGTTAATCCTTCTTTGAGGCTACCTAAATGGTTTAGTGTTTTTAGTATAGATGTGATGAGTGTAGATACTTGGATGAATCCCCTTCATATCTTTGTAATCCCAAGAAAAAGTTTTAGTATGATTTTTTAGAACATCAAACAATTTAGCTTCTTCATCCTCCTTCAACCAGCTGCTGATGTTTAAAGTTTTACCTAGTTGAATTTCAACATGTTTGGTTCCAATATGTGATGAACTGATTTGTGGAAAGGGTTTCATTAAAGTATTTAATGGACATGCATGTGGTAACAACATATGGTATGTAGCAACATCTCCAAAAGTTCCTTGAGACATAATACTAGAAAAAGGACAGTAATGAGAATTATGATACTTATCTCTTTGCAGGCCAAATTCCTCGTCACTACTACTTTTCAGAAATTCTTCACCACTTCCTGATGTACTTGAAACTAAAGCTACTGATTCATCCTCTCCCCACGAGAAATCTCGTTCCTCCGGAGTGAAATCATTTTCAATCAAAGAGAACTGCTGTTGTCATTTTTCCATAACTAACTATGGTGGTTCCAAAACTATAGCCGCAGGTTTTGGAACTATATTTGATTACACTGAAGACAACATGTTCTCATCCAATGGTGGATTAATCATCTCTTCTACTTATCTTACATGATCCTGTAATGTGATCATAGCCAAATAAGACAAATTTTGCTTATTAGTTTTAGGAGAATCAACCCACAATTGTTCATGATTGTCAGTAAAAGGTTGTGTGATAGGATATAAGGAAATTTTTTTAGAGTTCTTACCATTCGAGATTGTCATATCACCTGACCTGCAATCTATCAAAGTAACAATTGTAGCTAACCATGGTCTACCCAAAATAATGGGATAACCCAATGTTTTACCTTTTGGATGCAATATAAGAAAGTCAACTAGATACTCCCATGACTCTACTATAACCACCATGTCTTCAATAATTCCTTCTGGTTTTACTATAGACTGATCTGCCATCTACAATATAGTATTATTAGGTTGTATACATATTAATGGAAATGTTTTCAGAGTATCCGATGTCATTACATTGATAGCAGCTCCCAAATCTATCAAAACATTATGTACATCCTTATTTCCTATAGAGACAGAAATAATAGGACTTCTAGGATCTCCATATTTGGGAAGTAATAGTTTTTCTGCTAATAAATCAACAAGTTTCCCATCTACTTTGATAGTCTTGGGATACTGTTTCTTTCTTCCAGGCTTTTTCATGCATAACATTTTGATTAATTTATTCAATTATGGAATATCTTTAATTGCTTGTAACAGTGGTATTTCAATATTCAATTTCCTTAGTTCATGTACCAATTCAAACTCCTTGATTTCTATATCTTCTTTAAATCTCTCAGGAAATGGAGTCTCAGTAGTGTTTCTATCTGGATCCTTTTCTTTTCTTTCTATATCCTCTTTTGGAACAACAGTACTAGGGTTTTCATTTTCTTGTATCATTTCAATGATTATAAGGGGTGGACTGTTAATGATTTTCCCATATCTAGTTTGAATACCCTTACAATCCATAGCATGTAAATCAACTGATTTTTCTGGTTCTATTCCATAAATATGAGTTGTTTGTTTGTTTCTAGGGTTTTCTACTGGCTGTGCTAGCATTTATGTCTAGACTACATTCTCAGTTTGTGAATTATGTGCAGGGGATCCCATGATGGCCTGTTGATTCTAATTTGGATATGTTCTTCCTTGGGAATAATTAGGGTTCCATCTAGGTTGTGACCAAGCATAAGGATTTCCTTGACCAGCCTAGGGTTCTTGATGTCCTTGAGAATACCAGGCTTGATTTTCCCAATCTTGAGGGTTCCAAGTTGGTTTAGGTACCCAAGGTGGTTGTCCCCAATTTTTTGGTACTTCTCGAGTAGCCCATGGCATTGTCCATGGATAAGGAGATGATCTAGGCATAAACTACCCTTGGTTAGGTTATCTTTGAACAAAATTCAATTCTTCGGTTGTAGATGAGACACTGGTTTGTTTAAAATAATTTTTAATTACAGGAAGTAAAGAAAAAACATCAGTATCATGTTCTTTAGATTCATAGATAAGACACATTTCTGTTTTATCCAAAGTAAAATCTCTTAATGCATGCTTCTTCCTGCATCTAGGACAATACATAGCCAATGGTTTAGTTTTAGAATTTTCTATAACTTGTAATCCATCCATAGTAGAGGTTAATTGTACTAAAATGTCTATTTTAAAGTTTGCTAACTCATCCATTAGTTTGTTCATATCTGGATTCAGACTTTTTATTGATTTTTCTTTTCTAGGTCCACCTCTTGTTCTAGAATAGCTTCTACAAATATCTTTAATTCCATTCATTCTTATCTGATCAATCTCCCCCTCCTATCAAGTTAAGGGCTTCTCTAGATTTTTCATCCAAACCTTTGAGAAAAATGGTTTTACTTAATTCCTCTGTAAGCACAAATCCACATCTTTTGCTAACAAAGAGGAATCTGTCTAAATAGTCTCCTATGTTTTCGTCCTCTTCCTACTTGATTTTGAAGAATTCTTTCTTCCTATTTCTCCGTTTGTAATAATCCTAGTATTTATCTAGGAAGGCAGTCTCCATTTGTGCCCAAGTGCTAATAGAGTTAGATGTTAATCCCATGAACCACCTCATTGATGCATCCTTCAAAGTGGATGGAAACAACTTGAGTTTTTGATTATCTGTTTTATAATTATAGGTCTGAAATAGTACCTTGAATTCAAACAGAAATTGGTCAGGATCTTTAGATGACATCCCTCTGAAGGTGGGTAAATGTGTAGGTGAGATATTTTTCATTGATGTGTCATCATCTCCCAATTGGATTGGATAGGTAAAGGTCCTATCAGGTACTCCCTCAGCTTCTCGTGCCATTTCAAAAATATTTTCTGAATTTTCCTCCCAATCAATGTGGTAAGTTATATGCCTTGGGGAATGTGAAAAATAAGGAGTAGGAGGTTGGCTACTCGATTGAGAATCAAAACTTACCCTCAATGGATCTTGGGTAATAAGCCTTCTCCTAAAAGTTCTACTCCCTTCAGGTGATTGATCTAAGAATTCAAAAAATGGTAATTTTGTTTCTTGTCTGACAGGGGATGGTGGTGCCTCCAATTATTGATCAATTTCCTTACTTTGACTAGAGGATGTTATGAATTCTTGTGAATATTTTTTTGGAAGGAATCTACCCTGTGAGTCTCTTGGTCTACTCATATATTTTGTGATATAGTAGGGAAGATTCTTCAACTACTAGATGTATGTTTTGTTGCTCTTGCTAACACTTAATTAGAAAATTCCAACTGGTGGTCCCCAAAAATGACACCTAAAATGATGGGTGTCGTCATTCCCTTCATTTAATCAACTTCTTGTTGATGTCATATCAAACCAGGGGTGTGTCTAAAGCTATATGCAACAAGAGTACTTTAACTGATCTAGTAGTTGACTGTAGCTATTTTTATATTTTCTGGGGGATCTCTTTAATGTCTTAAGGACTTCTTGGTAAAACCTTATTCAAATCAAACTATGAAAACTTGCTGAAAGTAAAACACACTGAAAGCTTGCTGAAAGGAAACACACTTGATGTTGGAAAATAAACACACTTGCTTCTGAAAGTAAACACTCTTGCTTTTGGAAATAAACACACTCAAATTAAAATGCTTGAAAACATTTGCAAGAAATATAAATATTTATCTAAACACCTGCAGGAACAAGTATACGACAGAGTTTAACTGAAAGAACTAAAGCAATACAAAATTAACAAATCTAAGCTATTTGCTAAAGAAATATAAATACCAAATAAATGAATATCTTGGTCCTTGGGGGAGTGGGCCCTTGCTCCTCCTTGAATCAAGATTTTAACAACTCATAATTTTCTCAAATCAGAATGGCTATTTTATTGATGAAAACATTCAGTATTACAAAATGTGTTGGATCTGAGATACTTAATCTATTTATTTTCTCTGTTCTATATCTATCTAATTCTATCTATATCTATCTTAATGTAGGTTTGATTTTATATACATTTTTACAATCACAGCTGTCTCAATGATTCTGATGAAATTGAATCATGCCTAGAATAGATGCTGAGTTAGATGGCAGTTGATTAGATAGATGTAGGATAAATCTTCCTTGAATCTACGTTACATAAATCTTCTCATCCTTCGTGATTGTAGATGTAAAATATCTATATGTGGTTTAAAATAGATAACTCCCATTGGTACCGGAACTTTGGAGAAGTTTCAGAACCATAGGAAATTGTTAAGAACCAAAACCTATGAGAGTTCCAGAGTTGTCCCCAGGAGTTCCGGAACTAAGTCTGAAAATTCTAGAACTAAATACTGGAGTTTCGGAACTAAGTCTGAAAGTTCTGGAACTAAATGATGACTGTGTGATGGAGTTCCAGGAACTATCTTGGAAGTTCCATAACTTTTTTGTGTAGGAACAAATGCTATAAAAAACATACTGAATGCCATCTGCTTCATTTCCTCGACTGATTAGACCCACTTTATTACAAAACTAAATTTAAACACACACTATTTTAGTAATTTTAGAGCTTTTAACATTATGATCACAATCAATCAAAAGACAGACAGTTACATCCTAACTCATATCAGATCAACTAAAAGTCACACAATGCAATCAAACTTAATCAAAATGAGAGTAAGATGAGATCATATATTATACATTAATCGGACATGTTATGGCCTCATCGCACACCATAAGTAAAAAATTAGAAAATTTCAGTATACCACTTGTTGGTGGTATTTAGGAAAAGTAATTGGTGTAAATATTTACTTACACATTCATAGTATATAAATCCCTTTGTATCATTATGAGTCAAGAGAGCTTCATCCTGTTCTATCATCTGACACAACCCGTTTCCCTAGACAAGGTTCGAAGGTCAGATATCCAAGTCATACTCTTGGATCCTCACCACTAATTACCTCTATTGGCTCTTGGATCTTGTTGAGTTAGGATTGAATTGATTTCAAAGCTTGGGACAATCACCTCAGTGCAGGAGTTGAGAATGTAAAACTTGAAATTCGTTACTACTTTGACCACAACGTAAGCATATTTCTCCATTTGATTGTATCTCAACTCATGGTTATTCAGTTGAAAACTCATAAAATCAATGGGTGCTTTAATTCCTTCTTTGTTATTTTGAACTAGGATGGCCGAAAGCATGTGCTTTGAAGCATAATAATACAAGATGAAGTATTCATAAAAATTGAAACATACTAGAATGGGAGCTTTGGCTATTTATTCTTTGATTTCCTTGAATGCTGATTTTCCTTAATTATTCCACTTGAAGCTTGATTGAGGCTTCATAATACTTATGATATGCTTGGTAAACTTAGTAAAATATATGAAAAATTCATAGAGGAAGTTTACCTTTGTGAAGAAATAATGACTCCCTTCTTTCTTGTGGGAAAGAACAATGATTGAATTTATCTTATCCTCCTTGAATGAATTTTGGCCCCTTCCTTATTCATCACGTGTCCAAGGAGTTTCCTTTTAGTCAAACCAAAGATGCACTTCTTGGGATTTAGATAGATTTCATGCTATCACACCTGATCAACTCTTGATCTAGATGTTTTATATGATCTCCTTGCTTCTTTGAAAATACCGTGAGGTCATCAAGATAGATGATGATGTATTATTTAAGTATTTGAAATCTGGATCCCTTACTCATTGAAAGGTTGCTCTCGATGACTTGTTTATTTATCTTTCTAAATAAATCATCCTCTATTTTTTGTTTATATTTTTATAAATCTTGTTTTTTGGTACAAATTGCCTAATTTGTCATCTCTGTTGTTTTTTGAGTTCACTTCCTTGCAAGGGTTTACTATTTTGGGAAATTTTCTATTTATAGTAAGTGAGGGTACTAGAGACTTACTATTTTTATAAAATACCCTTCCATGTCTCATATTGAGGGGAAAACAACTTTGATGGAATAGGTTTTCCTTTTGGACTGTGTGTTCAATATTTTAGCCTGATCCATCTGCCAAAATGATGAGAAATTGAAAAAACGTAACTAAGGGCAAAAAATGAGGGTTTTATGCCATTAAAAATATAGAGAAAATATAAATTTGGTTTCACTTGCTTCTTGAAGGTTCCTTAGAAAGAGAAAGAATGATAATTTTGATTGATTTCGATCATCTGATTGGGAGATACGAGTTTTTCATGTATTTGGTCATGGAGTAATTTTGGAAAAAATTGGGCATGGATTCTAGAAAAAATGAAATTTAATTGGTTATTTTGTAGATATGATCATCAAGGCATGGAGGAAAAAAGGTGTGGAGATAATTTTAAAAGTTTCTTGAAAAAAACCCAGCAACACCTCTCATGCACACACATGGAAGGAAGAAGCACAAAAATTAGAAAAAATTACAATGTTTGGTTTTTAAATCTTCTTGGGAGTGGTAATTGTTTTTTGTCCCAAATTTCCCAAAGGGATGGGATAGATGGTTCAAAAAATACACCCTCACCTGAGCATGACAAGTGTTGCATGATGATTACATGGTGGAGGGGAGAGAAAAAGCAAGTGAAAAACACATGTGGGATGAGACTGGGTCACACAAGGAAATTGGGAAAGGGATGAGCATGAGTGATTTTTTGTGTCACAACCATACTATCCCTTTGGAATAGTTGGGAAAAGTGTGCCCTCACTTGGGAGTGACAAGTGGCGAAAGGTGATTGTACAAGGCAAAGAGGAGAGGGGGCTAAAAAATGGCATGTGGAGCCTTTTTGGGGTTACATGATGAATCAAGGGATAACATGGGCATGGGAAAAAATTTTGTGTCCCAAATTTTCGAATGGGATGGGATGGATGAGACAAAAAAATTCTCCCTTACTTTGGAGTGAGAAGTGGTGCTTTGTGATTACATGATGGGAAGGGCTAGGATTAGGTGAGAAGGGGCGTAACTAACCTCATCAGGCTTTATGAGGAACATGTGGTGGACCAAGGGGATCAATTTTACATGGAAATTTTTTTTGTCTCAAATTTCCCAATGGGACTAGATAGATGGGACAGAAAAGTGCACCTTCATCTGGTAGTGACATGTGTATACCCTTGAAATTTACCAAGTCCCGAAGGCTTACCTTGAGGAGATCCTTGAAAACGAAGTTTTTAGGGCTCTAGAAGGAATTTTTGGGAAATTATTTATATTATTGTGACTCCAAATAGGCTTTGAGAAGAATGGTATGGGTCTCATGATCCAATTATTAATGTAACACCTAAAAAATAGCTTTTTTTTAGGATCGTAGGGTGTGCTCGCCAAAATAGACCATGGAAAGAAGTGCTTTAGTCTTGTGAAAAATATGGAAGAACCATCATTTAGGGAATTGAATCATATTTTTAATGGAATATTTTTTTACCTTTAACTCTTTACGGATCTCTCAGAATCATATTCCAAAGCTCAAGCACTGTTTTAAACTGTAAGCTCTTTCACCTTCAAAAACCCACTTTCACTGAACTTGTCCCTAAACCTTCAAATATTCCCTAAACTTTCCAAAATCACTTGAAATATGATCTCATCTCCAAAATATAATTTCCAAATTATTTTGGGCCTTTAACTCTTCTCTGAGGGTGCACACCTACCTCAGAAAGGCTAAAAATAACTCTTTTCTAAGTCTACTGAAAAATATGTCTTGAGAAGCACTACATCGGAAAAAATTCATGAACTTGTTTTCATCTTCCAAACAAATGGGAAAGTTTATTAAAACACATATGATCACTTTGAGGATTGGAATAGGCCTGAAATAGAGGGGTAATTGATATGGAGGAGTGCTCAGGAGGGTTTATAAGCAAAAAAATTGACACTAGGGTAAAGTTTTCATGTTTTCAACTTGAATTTTTTCCTTGAATAAACACATGACAACAGGGTGACACACAATTATGAGGTGGAATAAAATATAATTTTGATAAGTAGATTTGAAGAGACAATATGAAAGATGGAAAAATTGGTTTGGGTCAAAGGATGTGACATATTTAGATTAGATATTCTATTGATTTGGTCTAGACGTAGATGTGTTAATTGGATTGGATATGAGATGAGATGTTGTTATGAACTATGTTTATATGGATGAAATAGATATGAGTATATTTTTTGATTTTGAATGTATAAAGTAGATGTATAAATTTAATGTGATATGTTGATTTGATATGGACTCATGTGTAGAACATGCACATGGATCATGGTTAGGTTATGTTGATTGGATTATGAATGTGTATACAAAGATGGTGTGATGGAGATAGGTGTAGATTTAGGATACACTATACATTTGGATTTCATTTAGATTTAGATATTGGATACAGTATGGGAATATAGATGTGACAAATTAGAACAATGTCACATACCACAATTTCATTATGCTTCCTGAAAGGACAAGTTGTAATAAGTTAAGTAGTTTACACATGCATGGGGTAAATTTTCGTCACATAACTGAGTTTACTACTATATGTATGTATGTATACCTTGAAAATGATATATGTACTTATGCGTAGTTGTAAGCCCAACCATGCAGGAAATATTTTCGCCAAGCATTCGTGAAGTGCTTGAAATTTACAACTTATTCTTGTTATGCTCTATTGTATGAAATTAATTTACCTTGCTGGGTGAAATGATTTCGTAGCATCGGTGTTTTTTTGGTTACTGAACTTGTTTATGCAATTTTCTTATCATATTATTGAAGTTAATGGGTTTCTAATGATTAATAAATATGTACTTGGATGTAATGGTATTATTCGTCATTGATAAATGATTTTGATGATTTACTAGTTCTAAATTTATTTTGTTATATTGGTCATAGACCATGAAGGTATTTCTCACTGATTAAAAATGATATGAAGTTAGTCAAGGTAAAAGTACTTGTTTAATTGTTTAGTTAAGTAGTTATATATGATGATAGTTTTTAATCAACTGTAACCATCTCCTTAATACTTGTTTGCGGTAGGGTACTACTACTATGAATATCCTTGCTAGTCATAGACCGCGAGAAAATTTAATAAGGTTTATGATGATAAACTTATGGAATATATCTTGTTTTGTTTATTATGGTCAATAAGCGAAAATTAAGGAGGCAATGGTAATTGGTTATTATTATCATTTTGTTTTAAATACTAAGGTCTTTGACCTCATGATGGAAAATTATTAAGGGTTAAGTTGATGGTATTAGACCAAGGTAATAAAGCATTGTTAATGTTTTAATATATTTTGATATTTAAATTCTTCACCACGAATTTGGCATATGGAATGTTTTTCTTGATTAATTGGTCAACCGACCATGAAAAGAAATATATTTGTTTACTTAATTGATCGTCGGTTGAAAACACCATACACATTGATTTATAATATATTTTTTTAATTAAGGTCTTCAAACGATCCATTCAAACTCCATGCAGTTTGGTTGTTGTTTAAATTGGATAATCTTGACTGTTCAGAAAGCCACAACCAATTTTTGAGGGAAACTGGTAGATTAATTTGGCCACTATGTGGAACTGTGAACATTAATGACATGAAATTACTCAAAAATCATGAAGCTTCTTGGAGAAGCAAACTGAATGCAACTCATTTAAATTTTACTTTGTTTTGGACAGTTCAAGGTCTCTCCTGAGCTGCGTATGATATTTTTAGAGGCAAGATACAATCCAGATTTTAGTGAAATAATAATAGCGAATTTATTTGGGTTTTACATGGAATTACCACTAAAAATAGGAGCTAATATTTCTAGATAGGTGACCGTATAAATTTGAAGGGAATTGGGGTTTCAGTGGGTTTGATTTGGAGGAGATGTTGAAGGAAATATTTTTTTCTTGTGCGTTTTGGTTTCTCAGATTTGAGGAAAGGAATATTGAAGATCTTTTAGCAGATTATCAGACATGGGTTTATTATCTCCTATCTTGTTATATTTCAATCTTGATGAGTATGAGTTGATTTTCTTAATGGTTAATCTGTAGGGTTATTTCAATTGCAAATAATGTTTGAAAAATGATTCTGAATGTGTTTTATTTAGTGGGTGATATTGAAAAACAATAAGTCGATTCTCCTTGTTCAAAATGTATCTGGTTTGAATGTGTGATTTTTATTTGAATCATTACTGTATACCTAATAAGGGAGTGTTATTAACTCATTTCTAAGTTTTTCCAACCAAATTAGGTAGAAAAATAGGTATTACTCCATTTATGGAAACCTTTATCTTTCTTTCAAATGGAGAAGGCATTGGAAGAGGTTTCAAGAAATAGATTTTAGTGAATATCTCCTTCTGGGTTTATATTACCTTCTCCCATATTGACTTCATGCTTAGATTATGATCAAGTTAATAAAAGTCTAGGGCAGTGAAATCATTTACCGAGTAATTATTATTCCTATTAGGGTTTCTCGCTTGAGAGGTTATTCAAATTTTTAGAAGTTTATTAACACATAAAGAACACCACCGAATCTATAGAATGAGACAAAATAAGTGAGTCCCTTGTTAATATATCGAGATTGTTCGAGTTTTGAATGTTGTGGCCTGTGAGTGGATAGTTTTCTATTAGCTATTATATATTTTGTTTGAGATCAATACGAACTTATAAGGAAGTATGAGGTGAAGATAATTAATTAGTTCTACCCTCCATTAATGGTCTTTGATGTATTGTGAGTCTTTAGTCATAAGTGCAAGGGTTGTTTGAGTCATGATTACCCCTGTGTAGATAACTCAACTATGTGAGCTGAAAACCATTTTCTTGAGAAAAATTCCTTACCAATTGACTGATCTTAAAGAAAAATCTTATTCTACTGGACTAATGCTATGAAAAAGTAGATATGAGTCAACCTTGACTAATAGACTATCCTTGCAATACTATCATTATCTATTTATGAGAATAAGAATAAGATAGTACCAATTATATGCATCAACACGGTGTGAAAAATGCTTCCTGTAGATGTAAATGGGTTTGAATTAAAAATATTTTTTCATTTCTTCTTCACTTAAAACATTATTTAGTTGAAAGTTATAATTCTAATATTAGGAAAATATTTAGTGTGGTAGTGGTGACAATAATATACTTGTTGATGATTGTTGTTTCATTATCATTATTTGAGGATTTGAAAGGATATGGTTACAACTATATAATACCTCAATATATCACTTATTTTATTGTGAATATCTAAACTTGTATTGTTTTAGGAAAGATATCAATAGTATCATAAGTGAAAATTACTATGTTCTAATAGATTGTAATATAATAACATAATTACGAGATGTGAATCCCATGCCAGTTCTATTGAACTGACCATGCATATTATTGTATTTTATCCTATAATTTGTAGAATTGAGAAGTAATACATGTTAATTAAAGGAATGGATTAAGAGGCATTCATTGATTAATAATGTAAGGGATTATATTATTGTATTAAATGTAATGTACTTGATGTTATTGAATCATGTTATTAGCAATTATATAAGGCAATGTTCTAGATGTATTAAATGATTATCTTCAATGATAAATTCGTGAACATGTATTAATGTTTTCAATTATGATTATGAAAATAAAGATGTTTGTTTAGATCATTAATACTGTGTCTTAAGACATTTTACATTGTTATTATCAACAAAGTATTATTGATGTGAATTGATATTTAATGTGATAAAAAAAATAATATAAGATGTCCTTATGATCTAATGAATGTATACATAAAACAATAATATAAACAAGGAAATATGAAAGTGTAATCAAAATAGATATGTTTATAAGATATACCTATTAATCATAGATAAACAAAATGATATAAATCATTTTATATGTATGAAACAATATGAAACATGATGTTATTTTTTAACAGTAGAAACATACACTTTTAAGATAAAGTATTATCATTTTAAGTAACAAGCCTGATTTCAAGGATAGTAAGATGGTCCTATCAATGCTTTTATGTACCCAATAGGTCATCGACATAATCCTTTATGGTTTTGTGGATGAGATCATAGAAGATATAAGTCATGGTGCGTTGATAGGTGGCCCCTGTGTTTTCTTGATATTGGATGCCAAGTTGTAATTGATGTCAAAGGAATATTAATGAAAAATAAGAATGGATGAGAGATAGTGGGGGCTTGGAATGAGGTTGACAAGGCAGGACATGATAAAGGCTTAAGAACACCTAGCTGATACTCAACTTCTTGAGGAGCCAGCGACTAACTGAGGCTAAGTGGTGATGTTAGATCATTCCTGGATGATGTCATATCAATTTTATCATGCATGTGAAAAGAAAATAAGGTCAGAATGATGGATACACATGTACATGAGTGGAATTGGTGAGACTAGCTCAATTTAGCAGGTCTAATCCCTAGGCCTAGATAGAAAAGTGATTTGGAAAGGTGGAGTGAAGGCATGATGCAATTTTAAAAGCATGGTAAAGGTATAGAACACATGATATAACATGTTTAAGGGGATACAAAGTGAATAACATGAAAAACCTGATGAGCTATGGTGTAAACTAGCTCATTTAGGTCTATTCCAAACACTTATCATGAGGTTATGAAACAAAACAATCCATATCAAGAAAATAAAAGCATTTGAAGTGTGTAGGGACATTTACAAGAGTCCTAAGATGAATATCTAAGTCATAAATCAAAACTTAGAGGCATATTTAGGGTTATTGGTATGACCTCCCTTCATGGCAAACATGTTTAACACACCCAAATGAGATTGATCAAGAAGGTAAATGTGAATTAATTAAACAACATCAATTTTAGATCATGGAGGATACAATCATGAAGGTTTGGACCAAATTTGAGGACCATAAGATGATTTTTTTTGCAAGAAATTGCAATTTTGTCAAAACTGAGTTAAACACGGTATGCTAAAATAGTGCTCTGACTTCTTAGTATTCAATATAAATTTACAAGATTTCTTCAGATAAATTCTAAGATACATTTTTTAAGAGCATAGGGATACAAATATTATTCAAAAATTATGAAGTCAAAAGGATGTAGGGTACAAAATTTCTATCCATTTCTCTAGCACTGTCTAAAACCCTCCTAAACCCCAGTTGAAAGTGGTATGGAGAAAATTTCATGGTTATACCTCCAAATGGATTTTTTTTTCCTTGAAAATAAATTGAGTGTGTAGAAAAATCACTAGAGGTAATATTTATGGTGGTTTGAGTCTACACCACATGGTGGGCCCTATAAGAAAACAACTATTTTGTGAAAAATTCAGTATACAAAATTTTTTTACAAAGGAACCCATGCTAAAAATTTTAGTGAAGGATTTTTGGGATGTGGTATTGATGTTCATGATGTAATTTGGGTTTTCCATTTCAAAAAATGTGACGATACAGGTGCATTTCCATTCCTATTGCCATGAAAGCCTAGAATGCAAAACTAGACATTAATGTATAAGAGTATACATGATGAATTACATCATAAAGTGATTGTTTTTTGTCATGAATAGAATTAAGGTGTCCCATATGAGATAATATTATTCTTATTTTAGTTTTATGAAGTTATTGGATGCATAAGTTTGAGTGATCCAAAACTTCCCTTTTGAGCTAATGAAGAAGCTTATTGCTATAGGTGAGTAAATGAAGTTTTATTCAAACAAGGTATGCCTCTTAATGCTTGTACAAGTTTTTTTTGATGTCCTTGAATCATTCAAAGTGTTATTTGATTTTGGAGAAAAATTTGAAGGTGTTTGAACATGAGGATACAAGACTGGTTCTTGAGAACACTAGAACCTAGTCAAATTGGTTTGAGAAATTGGAGTGAAATGATGGTCCTTGCTAGGATTTTATGATTTTTTTCAATTGGATGTGAAAGAAGAACTTAAGAGATTCATGTTGATGTATGATACGTGGTTTGATGACAAGGTTTAGTTCCTAAAATAACAAGTTTTTGAAGACTATTTTTATGTGGATGGAAACTCAAAAGTACCTTGATTAAAACAAGTATTTCATGACATGAATAAAGAAAGTGTTAGCTGCTCCAAGCATTAAATGTGGAATAGAGATCAAATACAAATATCCCAAATATTTTGTGGATCTTGAACCTTAAAAAAAACAATGTTAAAGGAGAATGCACCATGACTACAATTTTTGATACCTCTATGACAAATTTTGAAGCTCAAATGGAAGTTGAAGGAGAAATGGTGAGTTAGGAAGGATGTGAAGAGGTTATAGATAAAAATGAATTATTTTGTAACTTACATGCATGCATATCACACTTTTCCTAAGTCAAATAAGTTAGAAAACAAAGAGAAGTTGCCAAAATAAAGAAGACAAAAATATGACAAGGCAGCTACAAAAGAATATGTCAGATGTCAATTTTTAATGTAAGAAGAATATCTTCAAGTGTGCATCGAGTTAAGGAGATATTTTGTGATGAAAATAAAGGTTATAACTTCCATGAAAGATTGTGTTAGTTGTGCACATGTAACTAACATTGAATCAGATGTAATTATTGCATGAAATTATTTTGGTATGATGTCATTCCTCCTTGTCTATTCAAGTTTAAGTGGAAGAGATTCCTTGTATGGTGATGTGCAAGAATCATTTCAGTATGTTTGAATTGATGTTATAAAGATATGAGTGTGTGTATGTAGTATTTTTTGATGAATATATCATTGAAGGTGTAGTAAGGGCATAAAAATTAAGAGGATGTACCTAATGCATTGAGGACTAAAATTTTGCAGTAGTTGTAGACATGAAAGAGAAGATTGTTGAGAAGGATATTTGATATGAGAAGTAAGATAAAATGTGTATGAAGATGAATCCTTGAGTATGATACTTGCAGAAAATGAAGGAGAGTGAGAAGATAAGAAGTTGAGCTGAAGAAGTGATCATAATTTTTTGTGGGATACAACACAAGAAAAGTGATCAAAACATTGTGAAGAAGTCTAAGTGGATGCTTAACACACAGGGAGTTGATGCTTCCTTGTAAGTGGCAGATTATAATTTAGATCAAGTTGAAGCTTGGTTAAAGTGTTGGGAGTTGAATATTCCATGTAATTAGAACTTTATTAAAGGTCAAGTGGAAATTTGACTAAATTATTGGAGTTTATGCTCTAAGTTAAGTGGATGCTCAACAATGAAATCATTATAACATTTACATGTCATTTTTTTCCAAGCCAGTTCTTTAGTTTTAGTGGGTTTTTCTCCCTTGAATGGTTTCCCACATTAAATATTGTCTCTATTTGTGTGCTCTCTTCGTTATTGCATGTGAATGATTTTTTGGTTTCATCATAACTAAGTTAAGGAAATTTAATTATATGTCAAAATTTGAAGAAGCATTGATTCAACCCCCTCTCAGTGCCTAGAATTTCCAACATGTTTTTCGAACCAAAGGGCATAACACGGTAATATAAGGTTCCCCAAGTGTTGATGAAGGATGTATTATGCTAGTTTTTTGGTGAGATAAGGATTTGATTGTAACTAGAAAATTCATCCATAAGAGAAATCATTTCACCTCTGATCGTTAGGTTGCTGGGATGATTGATGTTAGGAAGGGGGAAGTCATCCTTGGGAACAGAGATATTCAAGTCTTTGAAATATGTAAATATGTGAAGCTTCCCAAAGGCTTTAGTAACATTCATGATGTTAGAAATGCATTGAGGATAATCAATAAGTTGAATGAAGTTGGCCGAAAGAAGACATTAAATTCTTATTTAATGAGGAGGGCTATGCGAGGATGCATATGACATTGCTTTTAATTATTTTTCTTGGTGTTAGGGATGGTGATGATATTATGGATGGTGATACTATAATTGAGTCCTGACATGTTGGAATATGACCATGCAAAGGCTTGGCCATGATTAGAGAGGAAATATGTGAAGGATTCTAGCTCTCGTGGACTAAGGGATTGGATGATTTAAGGATGTGATGCTTTTGCACAGTCCCTATGTTGATATCAGCAGTAGATTCATTAAGAAGGGTCGATTTTTTGGGAGGTAAGGCCTTATGAAGATGATAATATTCTAACCCCATATATGAAATGATAAAGTCATCATCACATCATTAAATAATGTATATGATAGGGGCATCCTTCTCTACCATCTTGGGGAATTTAAGAGTAAGGGATATAGTTTGACCTTCAACTTAATAGGTGACCAGTCCTAGAGTGATCGTAGAGATTAAAAAAAAGTGAGGGGGAAGGGACAAAGTGTTGTCCATGTCCATAGGGTAATTAGATGAGGAAGGGGATGATTGATCTATGTTCATGGGGGATTAAGAAGAAGTGTGTGTGAGAGATTTGGTGGGGTGCTCTTGGAATCCCAATTTATAATTCTTGTAGGGTTGGTGGGATTGATTAAGGAAAATATCATGTATACCTTATTTGTATCATCCCAGACCAAATCCATTCATTACATAGTGGTGGAGATGGGTGTACGTGTTAGACTTGTTGTAAAGGAAATAAAATTTATTGGTGTATGGACTGGTATGGGATCAATTATTGGCATGGGAAGAAGGGTGATCAATGCCACTGTAAACACGATTGATTTTCAAGTAAGGTGTGTGAAGGAAATAATATCCCCAATGTTATATTGGTACATGGGAGATTTTTTGGGTATACAAAATGGATTGAGTGTAGGGAGAGCATTGAGAATGAGGAGTGGATACTCCCCCAATGAGAGACACTACATTATGGTTTCAAAGAATTTATTTCTAGGAAAATTATATGCCGGTATAGATGAACTAGTGGAAGCCTCAAAAGATGATTCTTGCTTGGGGATGAGCACATTGTTTTTCCTATAGGTCATATGACATGCTTTGAAAGGAGGAAGATCAACATGGGGTGTGTGGATTTTCCCCTGGTGTTCATACTTAAGACAACGATGAAGCATGGATTGGATGCAACACATAACGTGGATCCGTGGGCATCCAAGTAAGATGTTGTATTATAATTCCCTTCTATGATGTAGACATGTTCATGAAGGAGTTTCTCACCAACACAGATAGGAAGGAAAAATGTTCCTAATGCAAGGGCAATAATTTCGTGAAAGGCTTGAAGGACCATGGGTGATAGGGAGACAATAGTTTTGGGAAGCTTGAGTTGATTGAATGTGTGTGATGAAATAATGTTAATGATAACACCATTATCAATCATAGATTGTTTGATGAAGGTGTCATTGATACGAATGGTGATATAGGGGGTAAGGTTATGATATTCAAGTAAAATCTTGGGTATCTCAGAATAATCGAAGGAAATAGTTGTAAAATTTATAAAATCTCCAACGAAGACCACGGAAGGTTGGGGTTCATCGGTTTTTGCGACACTTTGTAAATATTTTATGAGATCTTGTCAATGGTGAGGGGAGCTTTGGATAAGCTTATAAAGGGACATTTTGATAGGATTTTGATGCAATTGTTTCATGATGCTTTGTTCTATTACAACAAACCTTTGGGCTTGTGGAGATGCTAGAATAAATATATTATCCTGTGATGAAGAAGGAGATGAAATTGGTTTGTTAGGAGGAGAAAAAATGATAAAGAATATTTTTTATTGAGCAGGTGGTTGAGATTCATGGGGGTGGGAGTGAGTGATAACAAGAATTGCATTTATGTAAAGAGGGTGACCCTATTTAGAAGAGGTAGAATTTGGAGGTGGGATTTTGACTAAAGCTGTGGATGGAGGACTAGATTGAAAGGCTTTGGAAGTTGAAAATATGGTTTGCGGGTTGTTCTTAGGTGTAGATGAGCTAGTGGATGGAAGGGGGTGGTCTTCTTCGATGATAATATCACCCTCTCATGCGGGGTTGTTGATAATTATTTGGAGAACCTTATAGTGCTATGTTTTATTCCCAGGGACACGATGATAGGCACAAATGGCATTGTAATCAAACTACATGGGATTCCACTGATGTGAGTCAAAATAATTGATGGGGGGAAGAGTAATTGTTGATGTTTGGATAGGGCAATGGAGAATTTCAGAGTAAGACACAATAGGAGATTTGGGAGATGAATTCTTGTGGATTTTGCATCAATTTGATTTAGAAGGGGAAGGTGAAGGAAAAAGAGGTGCCTTATTCTTATGGATTTTGTAGGGACCCTAGACTCAAATTTGGATTTGGAAATATGAGTATATGATTTTGGTTTGGATTTGGTGGTGATGGGAGGCGTAGATGACCCTAGGTAGCACAGGTACACATGGGCCACTAGTTCCCTACATCGCTGAAATCACCGATTTACAAAGGAACTTATTATTGCGGAAAAGGTGGATAAAAATGCCCCGTGCGGTCCATATGAAATTTGGGATAAATGTATGTGTGGGAACCAAAATGTCAAAATCACCACAAGATAGTGTATTATGGATATGGCGGAAAATGTTTTTTGGGACAGTCGGGACACGAAAATCCAAAATTGCTGATTGGAGCGCATGCTTAGTGTACTGCTGGTTTTTTGGAAAAAATTGTCCTAGGTCACACAGGGACAAGTGGGACATCTAAACCCGAAATCACCACACAAAGAGGGAATTGGAAAAATTGGAAAAGGATGCCTACACAGTCCGAGTACCACAGGGACATGAGTTCCTCCAAAACCTGCCATACCCGCAATATAAAGGAAAAGTCAATGCCCGATCCCCGAACTTCAAACGACCATAAATTTTGACCTAGAGCTCCGATTTTAAAAAAAATTGACTTTTCATTAAGGGCACAAATTCCTCTACTTTATGTTATTGTAGGGATTCATTATCATTATGCGTGCATGAAATTTTATTGTGAATGCAGTTGCAAGACTGTGGAGAATTGTTATCACCCCTTTTAGTATGCACTTTAATTCTATTTTTCACACATTGGAGACTATTCTCACACCCTCTTTTTCTGGTGTATCACTGCTTTAGTGTAGGTTTTTTTTTCATGCACTCTCTCTCCTAGGTCCCTTGGAAAGTTAGATTAGTAAAAGATCATTTTTGTTGCATTAGAGTAGACTGTGGCAGGCAGTTTAGGATCAGGAAACAACTTTCTTTAGAGGTATATCTCAAGTAGCAAGTCCCACAACTTGGAGATAGTACCCATGTTATCCAGTCACATCGTGAGATAAAAAACACACTTGTGAAAACCAAAGGGTGCTGTGATTCAACGATAATAGGTTGTTGTTAAGTGATAGGGGATTGGATTGTATTTGTGTTGGATGAGTGGGTATGTAAATGAGGTGGTTGGACTGTGTGAAGGGATTGATTGGAAAACGTATGTCAAAAAAAGCTTCAGAATGGAGTTTGGTTAGTTTGAGTCAAATATGAAGGAGAGGTTGTGAGATAGCAACATTGGGATGGACATGGGATGTTAGTGGATTTGTAAACTAGAAAGTCATGGATGGCGACATGGTTAGCAATAAGGAGTTTTTGAAATTCCAATCATCCGCGAGGGATAGTGAAGACTCCAAGTGCTCTTGAGGAAGTAGCGGAAGGAGGTGTGGGTGGTCTAGAAGGGATAGAGTGATGGTAGACAAATGGATTAGTATTGATATGGGGATTACATTGAATCATATGGGGCCCATGAAGAGTAAATTTAGGAATAGTAGATAGGGAGGCAAAGGATGAGGTCATCAAAGGTGTAGAAAAAACAAGAGTGAGTATGGATGGCTTTTGTTAGGGATTTGTTGAGATGGGGATGTCATTAAAAGTGGTTGATTGCTCCATTATATTAGCTTGGGATTGAGTAACAATGGGGATGAAGTAAACAAGAAAAATCCTATTCAAACTATTAATGCAACATGAAAATCAAGAAACATTTTTTTTATGTTGTTTCTTTATAGAATGAGAATAAGGAAGACTTTCAAAGGGATCCTAGAGAAATGGATGCTTTATGCATGGTTTCAAGTGTGTTTAATAATGGATTACTTGATATACCCTAAGGTACATGAGGCCTAAATCTTTGATGACTATTGGTATGTGTCCTTATATTGGGGCCTAGCCTCATACTTCACGCACTGCAGTGATAAGGGTACTAGGTTATTATCCTATATGAAAATAGTCAATAAATTTATTACATGACCATAACATTATGGAAAATTCCTTATTGGGTGATGAAATCCCAATATCTCCACCTAGGTAAAAGTTGTTTATATGTGTATATTGTGTGTGTGGTTTGGTGTTGTGTGAATAAAATGTGAGTGCAAAGTGTTACCGCCTAATTAAGCTATGTGATCAATCACATATGAAAATAAGTTAGTTTTAGATCCAAAGCCAAATATGATGTTTGATGAAGACAAGCAAAGGAAGGTAAGAATGATTCAAGAAATGAAAAAACAAAAATCAAAAGAGGAATACCTAGATACAATTTTCCTTTTTCCAAATTACATTGTTATTGAGCAAGCAAGTGAACCCCCAAGCACACAAGAAAAGAACCCCAACATACAAAGTTAGTGGAAAGAGGAAAATAAAATATAGAATCGGAATTGAACATGAATAAGGAACTTACTAAAGGATTAGATGCATCTCACTGGGTGTGCCAAAATGTTTGAAAATTTTTCTTCTCTTGTTCCAAGTTAATGAAATAACATTCTAGAAAATAAAAATATCCTAATATGGGAGGTTTTAAGGCTACCTATAATGTTTTATGGTGATAGAAAATGAGCACAAAAATCCTTTCCACAGTGATCTTGATGACTTACACAACACAAAGGATAACTACACAAGATAAGATTACTAGATTTGTATGGTGGGATGCATGACCAAATCCAATCCTGAGAAGAAACAAAGTTCCTAGGAAGGTTGTCATCCCACTTGTTTAGAAAATTGATTGAAAAAAGGAAATAGGTAACATACATAGCATAACCAAAACATAAATGTTCAAATATATGCTAAAGCAAAGATCAAATAATACATACAATGATAAATTGAGATGAATAATGCAAACGAGATAGAGGTTGACGGTGACTAGAATATTCAACAATGATTTGTAACAATCAAAGATGATCAAAGAGAGAAAATAAAAATTTGAAAAATAGTAGATCTGGAACATGCTTCTAGATTTTGAATATGCCTTGGCTTAGACATAGGGACACAAGAAGCAAAGAAAACATAGATTGTAGGTATATGTGATAAATAAATGAGAATGTAGTTGGGGTAGATGAGGTTGACAATGATTAGAGGTAGTCGACAATGATTGTGACATAAAAGTGAGGTCCTAGGATGTCTTTCAGGAAGAACACAAAGATTGAAGTATCTGGGTAGTTTAGGGATAAAGAGAATGATAGTAGAAGGGAGAGGATGTATGAAAACAAGTGAGGTGGATTGAGTTGGAAATTGGGAAAAATCGAGGGCGACTGAGGCCTTGGTGAGGGTTGATGGGTGCTAAATGATTTATGTGAAGTACAAAATTCTATTTGATGTGATTGCAGAGCTCCAAAATAATGAATGGAACTGTAAATGGCTGATGAAGAGGTGATGAAAACAAGAAAGGTCTTCCAGTAATATCCAAGCTCAAAATATTCCAAAATTGTAGACAAAGGCTCCAAAGTGGCTTTAAGAGGTTGGTGGAAGCTCACAAGAAGGTAAAAAACCTATAAAAAATTACTAGAGGTTAGATCTCAAGAGTTTCATCCATTTGGGAAGGGTTTGATGGTGTATATATAGGGTCAGCGGTGCTAGATAGGGTCACCATTGATTATGGGGAGCCATTGATATTTCTTATGTGGATGATGTTAAACTCTAGAGATGAGGCCCAATTAGGTGGTGATTTGGGCTATAAGTTAATTTGGCAAGTTGGAAGAGATATTGAGTCGCATAGGGATGGAAAATAATGATTTGATGGGGTGGAAGTGCATTTAGTATAGGCAAGGGCGTTTGGAAATATTAAATGGGCATAGGTGGTGAGTCTAGAAAGAAAAAACGAGAGATTTTGGGATGTAATTAAGACAATAAATATGTTTGACTAATATGATCATGAGTGATAAGTGTAATTAGGGTGCATAACGGGAGATGAAATAATGTGATAATGGAAACTATTAATGATGGGATGGGCTCAAAGTGATGAGATAGAATTAAGAGGAAAATAGAAACTAAGGGAAATAAATTTGATTTAGTAAGGAAAATGAGATTTTGAATAGGGACATGGGTGAGAGTATGCAAAATGACAATGAAGGGGCAAGAGAATGAGAAATGGGGGGATACTGAACCACATTTTGGTGTCGACATATATCAATAAGGCATGTCCTAAATATGAATTTCCTCTCCCCAACATTGATATGATTGTTGATTCTACATTATATCATATAATGTCATCCCTTATGGATGGATTTTTTTGTTATAACCAAATTAATATTGCCAAAGAGTATCAACATAAAATATCCTTGATTACGCCATAGGGAACCTTATGCTATGGTTATTTCCTTTTGGCCTTAAAAATCTAGAAGATAAATATCAACAAGCCATGATAGTTATATTTCATGATATGTTATAGGATATTATAGAATGTTATGTAGATGACATTTTAGGTAAGTCAAAAACATGAGAAGAACATACATTTGACCTTCAATGCATCTTTGAAATAATTTGAGAATACAAGATCATGATAAACCATAAGAAATGTGTATTTATAGTTATATAAGGAAATATACTAGGGTTTGTAATATCTAGAAGATGAATTAAAGTAGATATAAAAATGTTACAATCTATCACAAAAATGCCTCCAAAAAACATAAAACAACTCATCGTCTTACTAAAGGATTAGTGCATCTCACACGTGGTGTGTTTTCCAAATGTTTGAAATTTTTCTTCTCGCTTGTTCCAAGTATTAAATAACATTCTAGAAAATAAAAATAGCCTAATATGGGAGGTTTTAGGCTACCTATAATGTTTTATGGTGATAGAAAATGAGCACAAAAATCCTTTCCACAGTGATCTTGATGACTTACACAACACAAAGGATAACTACACAAGATAAGATTACTAGATTTGTATGGTGGGATGCATGACCAAATCCAATCCTGAGAAGAAACAAAGTTCCTAGGAAGGTTGTCATCCCACTTGTTTAGAAAATTGATGAAAAAGGAAATAGGAACATACATAGCATAACCAAAACATAAATGTTCAAATATATGCTAAAGCAAAGATCAAATAATACATACAATGATAAATTGAGATGAATAATGCAAACGAGATAGAGGTTGACGGTGACTAGAATATTCAACAATGATTTGTAACAATCAAAGATGATCAAAGAGAGAAAATAAAAAGTTGAAAAATAGTAGATCTGGAACATGCTTCTAGATTTTGAATATGCCTTGGCTTAGACATAGGGACACAAGAAGCAAAGAAAACATAGATTGTAGGTATATGTGATAAATAAATGAGAATGTAGTTGGGGTAGATGAGGTTGACAATGATTAGAGGTAGTCGACAATGATTGTGACATAAAATTGAGGTCCTAGGATGTCTTTCAGGAAGAACGCAAAGATTGAAGTATCTGGGTGGTTTAGGGATAAAGCGACTGATAGCAGAAGGAAGAGGATGCATGAAAACAAGTGAGGTGGATTGGGTTGGAAATTGGGAACAATCGAGGGTGACTGAGGCCTTGGTGAGGGTTGATGGGTGCTAAATGATTTATGTGAAGTACAAAATTCTATTTGATGTGATTGCAGAGCTCCAAAATAATGAATGGAACTGTAAATGGCTGATGAAGAGGTGATGAAAACAAGAAAGGTCTTCCAGTAATATCCAAGCTCAAAATATTCCAAAATTGTAGACAAAGGCTCCAAAGTGGCTTTAAGAGGTTGGTGGAAGCTCACAAGAAGGTAAAAAACCTATAAAAAATTACTAGAGGTTAGATCTCAAGAGTTTCATCCATTTGGGAAGGGTTTGATGGTGTATATATAGGGTCAGCGGTGCTAGATAGGGTCACCATTGATTATGGGGAGCCATTGATATTTCTTATGTGGATGATGTTAAACTCTAGAGATGAGGCCCAATTAGGTGGTGATTTGGGCTATAAGTTAATTTGGCAAGTTGGAAGAGATATTGAGTCGCATAGGGATGGAAAATAATGATTTGATGGGGTGGAAGTGCATTTAGTATAGGCAAGGGCGTTTGGAAATATTAAATGGGCATAGGTGGTGAGTTTAGAAAGAATAAACGAGAGATTTTGGGATGTAATTAAGACAATAAATATGTTTGACTAATATGATCATGAGTGATAAGTGTAATTAGGGTGCATAACGGGAGATGAAATAATGTGATAATGGAAACTATTAATGATGGGATGGGCTCAAAGTGATGAGATAGAATTAAGAGGAAAATAGAAACTAAGGGAAATAAATTTGATTTAGTAAGGAAAATGAGATTTTGAATAGGGACATGGGTGAGAGTATGCAAAATGATGACGAAGGGGCAAGAGAATGCGAAATGGGGGGATAGTGAACCACATTTTGGTGTTGACATATATCAATAAGGCATGTCATAAATATGAATTTCCTCTCCCCAAAATTTATATGATTGTTGATTCTACATTATATCATATAATGTCATCCCTTATGGATGGATTTTCTGTTATAACCAAATTAAGATTTCCAAAGAGTATCAACATAAAATATTCTTGATTACTCCATAGGGAACCTTATGGTATGGGTCTTTCCTTTTGGCCTTAAAAATCTAGAAGATAAATATCAACAAGCCATGACAATTATATTTCATGATATGTTATAGGACATTATAGAATATTTTGTGGATGACATTTTAGGTAAGTCAAAAACATGAGAAGAACATACATTTGACCTTCAATGCATCTTTGAAATAATTTGAGAATACAAGATCATGATAAACCATAAGAAATGTGTATTTATAGTTATATAAGGAAATATACTAGGGTTTGTAATATCTAGAAGATGAGTTAAAGTAGATACAAAAATGTTACAACTATCACAAAAATGCCTCCAAAAAACATAAAACAACTCCATAGCTTACACAGTAAAATTCAATCTAATCATAGATTTCATTCCCAGCTTGCTTATAAATGCCACCCCTTCACCCATAAAATTAGAAAAGGATGTTGATTTCCTATGATCCCTTGACTGCTAGCATACCTTTATTAATTAAAGAATAATCTATCCAAGCCATCCGTTTTAGTCACTCCACCTTCAAAAACTCTTATATTATTGATGTCAAGTAAATTAATGGAAAAGGGTGTCATGGTGTCATACTAGTCTCCATGAGGTGTTGGTAAGAGGTCAAACATGAAGGTTGATTGGTAGTGTCATGTTTGGTAATGTTTTATGAGGTCATGAAGCATGATTTAGTATGCATGATCATAGTATGAGTCCTCCAAAGTTGAATTAAGGTTGTCATGAGGTCACACATAGTACTATAGGTGTGTTACATGTGTTAATGAGTCATCATGGTCAGTTCATGGGATGCATGGTTTGAGTCATGCCATTCTAGGCCTATTCCTAGACTTAGAACATGTGGTATGGCATGAAGGTATGAGTTTTGGAGCTGATCAGTCTTGTTGAAACATGGTATAAGCATGGTGATAGTGTACATAACATGTATGATTAGTTTCAATACAATTCTCACTATTTTGGTGGCGCTTCATGGTCTTTGGGAAGAAATAAGATGAAGATAGGCTAGGAAAGTGTAGTCACAAAATAATGCACTTAGACATTATTTATCCCAGTTTCATACTATTATTTTGAAGGTTCTTGAGTGATTAAAGTACTAATTCAACCTCATATTTGAACCATCTTGTTTTATTTTATTTCATCATTACCGACCTTTTACGTCCACATCCTCAGTTTGTTTCATTCATTTGCCATTATTTTAGCATCAAATGGGGCACCCATGGGCACCTTGGTCCCACTAGAGCCCCCAGTCCCTTTTACACTTTCCCACCACTTTTTTGGCTCTTTCTACCCATATAACATCTTTATCTTTTTGTGTTCATCCATTTTGGGGTTAATTATGAAATTAGATGAAGATAACCCTATAAATATAAAGTTATGAGACCATAATGAGGGACCTAACATCAATTACTACTATCACTCATCTAGAGTTGCATCCTTCTATTGCATTGAAGATAAATTACATCCACATATCTTCATCATCAAGGGAAAAGGCTAGGTCATTTGCATCACACTTCATAGGGGGAGGGATTCTATTCTATTCCATGCACACATTCTATTACATTTTCTACACAAAGTTATTGCTTGCTACTTCACAAATTGTGAATAGAATAAGAGCATCCCAGGGAATGTTCACACACACTTGCACATAGAATTACATTGGGTCTGAGATGTAGTTCAACACTCAGTTAGTACTTCCACCATTGTGGAAGCTAAGGTCATTCCGACCCCTTCATATGAATTTTTATTTTTTAGGGTTTAATGCTTGTTTTAGGGTCTTACAGGTATTTCTTTCATCTTGGATTATTGGTGACATCTGGCATGGGACAACAAAGCTAATGCGATAAATAATGAGGGTTTCTGACCATCTTCCAAACTAATGAAGACCATTTGTAGAGATTTTACATAGACCAAGGTGCCCAAACTGTATACCACAGTGCCCGTAGGCATCCCAGTCCCTCTCCAGGTGCTCCAATCCAGCTAGATCCTCCTGATTCATCCTTTCTAGGTCTTCTACACAGTCATTCCTACTTTAGTATTTTCCATTATTTAGTGTGACACCATCCCATGAGAATTTTTTATTTAGCTAAGTTATTTCCTCTTCTTTCTTGCATATTAGGGTTAGAATTTCCTCTTTCATAGTTACTTAGATCATTTACATACTTATTTTACTGTATTTATTTACTTTATAACAGTTGTTCATAGCTTAGATTAACTATCCCCTTACTACATAGTTCAATTTTTAGTTAATAATTTTTGTGAACCCGAACAATTTCACGCTTAGGATCCTTATTATTCCTCTCTCATGGCTCCCAAAATTTCTCAAGTTTCTTTATTTGATTTATTGAAGATATATCCCCATTGCCAGATTATTTTTCAAAAACAACTAGACACAAAGTATTTGGATGAAAATATGCCACTGCATAAAATAAGTCATATATTCGATCATTTATCTAATGAATTTATCCCTAATGATCATCCATTTAATTAAACCCTATTTTACTGAATACAAGCTCTACATACTTTATTCCAAGAAAAATTTAAGGCCATGGAATCCATAATCATATCCCTCAAATATGAAATTCAAAAGCTTAAGGATTCTTCTTAGTCGCATGTTTTTGCTCATTCTACATCTTATATGCAATCTATGTCCTCTATATGTCATCTAGCTGAACCTCAAGACATTCCATTACCCGGGCCTCTCATATTTGAGCATAATGATATGCATCATGGAATTCTTGTTCAAGTCATTAGTCATCAGTTAATCACTCTACCGCCTACTCATTATTATTCTCCCTATCGGTTAGTAAAATATCAAGGTTGTACATATTGCAATTATAATCGAATCAATGGACATAATGATAATGATTTCCACACTTTTCCACACATAATAAGACATCTCAAGTGTCAGGGCCTTATTTTATTTGCTACACAACATTATAATAAAACTGATAACTCCCATTGGGTTCCTAAATCTAACTCATCTATACTTAAGGAGCATCAGACCAATGTCACTCCAAGAACTCCTACATAACAACCTCTTACAATTGGTTCGCCATCTCCTGTTATTCAACCATCTATAAAATCACCAAGTCCATCTTCTACAAATATTAGTTCACAATATCCTATTAATAAGTTGTCAATCATATCACCCGTTATCCAAATTTTCCCCTCAGGTAAAATTAGAAAAACATGAACTCACATAGAGAAAAGAGGAGGATCGATTTGGCCATGGGATTTCACATTTTGGGCTCGAGGTGAGTGTGTTGAAGTGGGCTGAGCACATCACAAAGGAGCTCAGGAGTTTGAGCTCGTTTAGGGAATGAAGGAGCTCCGAAGTTCAAAATTCAGACTTCGGAGGTGAGGTCGTACGGAGGTAGGATGAGGTGAATTCAGGAACTCAGTAGAAAGAAGTGTGAAAAAGGGGAGATGAAAGTCTGAAAATTGAAATCTGAATTTCAGAGTTTGGGATTTTGGTGATTCAGAGGTTTCAGGAACCTAGGCAGGTGAATAGTGCCATGATCTCGAAGACATAAAGGTCTGAAACTTGAAGTCTGAATTTCAGACTTCAGGGTTTTGGCATTTTAGAACATTTTGGATCTTAGACAGATGAAAAGTACCTCGGAACTTGAAACCCTGAAATGCTGAAACTAGAACCCTTGAAATCCTAAAACTAGAACCCCCGAGACCTCAAAACCTGAAATCCTGAAATCTCGAAAATAAAACCCCCAAAATATCCAAACCTGAACCCTAGGAACCCCTAAAATATTGAAACTGGAACCCCCAAAATCCTGAAACTTGAAACTTTGAAACTCAAACCCTTGAAATCCCAAAACCTGAACCCCCGAAATCTCGAAACCCAAAACCCCCAAAAATAGAAAGGTCTAAAACCCGAAGTCTGAATTTTAGACTTCAGGGTTTAAGAATTTAAGAACATTAATGCTCCAGTGTACACAAATAAAAACTTAAAGCCCGTAACCTAAAGTTTGAATTTTAGACTTTGGGGTTTCAAAAATACGGAGGATTCATAAACTTAGGAAAATGAACAGTAACAATGACCTACGAAGTCAAAATGTCTAAAGGTATGGATCCCAAAAGTCTAAAATTTCATATTTCAGAGGGTGCGATACAAGTTCAAAGTCTGAGAAGATAAATTAACCACTGACATTTATTACAATATAGTACCCTCTTCTTTAGATGGCCATAGATTTTGACTGGGAGCTTGGATTTTCACAAAATGTGATCTTTTGGAAATCTCTTAGTGTTCTCTACACAACAACGACTGGTTTTCTTAATTTTAGTAAGACTAAGTATTTAAAAATGAGGAAATACAGTACACCATTTTAGAGGAATGTTCCAGATTTCTCACCTACCAAAATGATGAGGTATGGGATTCCTTTCTTCCCCAACAAGAAAGGTACAATAGAGTATGGGCTTTGAAGGATTTCCCATGAATCCTATAAGGAAAATGATGGATTTTACAAGAGATTGAAGAGAATTTTCACATTTTCTTCCCACACTCTCTCCTCATTTTATTCCTCTATAAAATTTAAGGGGTTTGCATGTGTAAGAGGTTGGTCATTTTCTCTCCTCCCATGGACCCCATTCTTCTTGGGGATTCAAGCCTTCCTCTCAAGATCTGTAATGGCTTCATGCCTCTTCTTGCTACAACATTGTATTATGTAAACTCTATATGGAGGAATACAACTATATTTCTGTTGCATCTAGTCTAGTCTCTATAGTTTAATGTTTACATATTACCTCTCTTGTTCTTGCAGGATCTGTGCATATTTCTTGTCCATTGTAGGGTTTGTCTGGTTGTGCTCATTTATGAATGAATATGTTTTACATTTCAGGTTTTTGTTGTAACTTCCTAACCTCCCCTTAATGCATTGTTAGAACTCGAGTTTTTGTTTCATTTGTCCAACCCCCCCTAGGATTCACCCTTTCTCCATTTCGCAGGGCTGAGAAGAGTGATTAGCACTCCTCTCTTGGTGTATCATTTCTTGTAGTGTAGGTTTATTTCATGCAATCCTTCTATCTCTATCCCCTTAGAAGCATTAGATTAGGATTAGTCAGTAGTTTTCCTACATTAGGAGTAGTTAGTAGAAGGTAGGTTAGGAGGCAAGAATTGACCTTCTCCGAAGAGCTATCATGTTTTGGAATGTCCCACACTCAAGATAACTTCATGTTATGTAATCACAACGAATGCCCTATCTCAAACTAGGAAATTTAGGGGGTGCAATGATTTCGACATATCGTCACCTAGTCAACTTAAGCAAGTTCCCTTCAGAGTGCAATATGGCCTCCTCTCAATCTAGTCTCTAACCAATTAATTTGTCCTAGTAGCTAATCCTCCTATTAGTGATCATGATATATTTTCAATCTCACCACCATGACATAGTTCTCATATTGACTTACCCCAACATGGTTCCACCGTACAAATACTTGGTCTTTGGTAGGTGGACTCTTGTTACTTTAACCCTCATGATGATACACTAATATCTTATGGTTCTTATATGACTGTTGAGAGGTATTTACCTTAAAGAACCTTGTTTCATCTTACATTACCATATTCCTCCATTACACCACCACCTATACAGACACACATCTATAAGACTTTAATGCTCCTTACACATAATTAATTAAATGAAATCTATCATGCTTCATCACCCTCATACATCGTTTATATCACACAGTTCATGTGTTATCATACACTTGGGGGGCATAGCATCCTACATCTCCCTAATATTATCTTCTAAAACATACTCAACTTTTCATCCTCTTACATCAATCTCATAGCATACACATCTAATTACATACTTTATTTTTGTTATACCCGATGGCACACTCTTGTGCTTCAGTTCACACTTGACTATTGAGGGATTACTACACATGAACCCCACACAATGCACTGTAGGCATTACACATCACATCTATCCTATATTGGCGTGTCATACAACATACATCAAACTAGTTTTCATTCTCCATACATCATAATTATATTGTATACCGTTACATACTATTTATTATACTATCTATTATCCATATCACACACTTCCATACTATTCGGGTCATCTACACATATTACAGTGCATTATACGTACAATGTGTCTACACTACATCATACATTGCGCATCTCCACATTACTCATATTCTACAGATTATGCTAGTCTTCATAATACACGTGTCTAGCATTAAATTCCTCCCTATATACTACATTACTCATCTATCTACATGTATTACATTACGTGTTATACATTACATTTATACATTCTACACCTATACCATCGCATTTTACATACCAAATTTTTACATTTGTCTTCAATCACATGGTTGTATTTTCTCATTACACATACTACATTTTCTTTTATGCACTGCACTCATTCCCTATGATGCACTTTAGTTCCTCGGTCCATACTCAACTTCTGAGGGTTTACAATTCACATTAAAACCTTACACTCATCACACATTTACTCTTAGACCTTTCATCATGCAACAATCCTAGGCTAGTTGACATACGCTTTAGGCTAAATCGTCACCTATTATATCGTTTTTTAGTTTTATACACCTTAGGTTACATTGCCACTCCATCATTTCATTTTTGTAGTGATATATGCTTAGGGCTAAATCATCACTCATTCCATTCATCTCATAGTGATATACACTAAAGATAAATCATCACTTATACATTCATCTAGTCATGATATACAATTTGGCTATAGGTTTTATGTACACACTATCCTAGCTAGGTCCACATTTCATCACTACAACTACACATTCATCACAACACATTAGGACACACAACACACATTTTGACCATTTCCTGATGGCACACTCTTGTTACAATTTATTCTTGGCTACTGATGGGGAAAACAAAATGAACCTCACTTCATACATTTCCATGCACTTAGGGGGAACAAGGCTCGTATCACTCCATCTTACATTCCATTTCATCCATCCACAACGTATTGCATTGTCCTTAGGGGAATTCATTCTTGTTTACTAGTGTTTTACATGATAACTTTACTACCCTTCTAGTTTAATTCTTATATGTCATTATATATACCATCCACACGTGTGCGTGCATGTCTTTGTTTAGTTGTGATCATAAATAAAAATTTTTACACATAACATGGATGCTCATCTTCTACCCTTCCTACATTGGTTGCTGGGGGAATACACATTTGTTTCTTTTGGTGATACTGTTCATTTTGGTACTTATCACTTACATCACTTAGTATTCACACTTTGAAATAGTGGTTTATTTCTCTAACATGCTAATAGGTGTTCCATATGCAAGCACTTGTTTCACACATGATTACATGTTTTATTACGACTTTTTTGTTTTTCTATACTTTTTCTTCCTTGTTTGCTTCTTGTATGCAGGATTTACCTTATGTTTGGCATGCACACTTGTTTTTTTTTATGGCCATGATGGCGTTGAATGTATTTCAACATCGTGAGTGATTTCCTATGTTTACAATCCAATTTGTGCAAACTTACGTGTCGTCTTTCATGTTTACACTAATTTTCTTGGTGGTTTTTACACTGTCTATGTAGCTTACACATTATTTGTGTACTTTACACTTTGTTTTCTACATGCGTGATTTTTCATACTAACACTTGTTGTTGGATAATCATCCTTATTTGTGTGCACCTTTGTTTCTACCACCCTATAGGGAAAAGTTACAGAGTTCATGTGGTTGGTATTCTTTGGGGCTGCATTCTCCTATCAGAGATGTTGCATGCACCCCCAAAGAGGGGTGACATCATTTGGGGCTTTTCACATACTAACATAGAGATCCTACACTGGTTCTATTTAGTTATATACAATGAGTGGGGTCAAACTAGTATATGAACCCATACACAATGAATTTTATAGGACATGGTGTCCTTAGAATTATGGGAAGCAGTTACAGGCTTGGAGGTTACTTGGGTGTACCTCCCTACATGACTTCAGAAAATGGCGTTGGATCACACCAAAAAACCAAGACGTACAAATATCTCTTCACACACATTCAGGAATAGTTAGTTACAGGAAGGAGAATAATGAAGCTTTCTCCCTACACTTCTTTGGCTAGGGTGTGTGAGATCACCCAAAAAATTACAATACAAGATATCCTTATACAATATTTTTCTTGACATGGATTGGGTGCACATGTTACATTTTACATTTTTTCCATTTAATATTTGCATATTTTAAATTTACCTGCTTTCCTAGACATTGCATTTTTGGGTGCAACCCCCCTTGAAATTTATTTTATAGGGGTTTATGCCTCTATACATCTTTCACACCTCGCTGATACACTAGGGCTAGAAACCTAGATGACCCTTGATAAGACGGGGGGGGCGGGAATGAAAATAGGTTGTCATAGAGGCCCGGTTGTAGGAGTTGGTGCCGACCCCCGGGG
>CM034147.1:229879684-229892340 GCA_019776745.2 Taxus chinensis | reverse complement strand
CGGCTGCCTGGGGTAACCTACTAGCTGATGCATATGATGTGCTCATATTCCCAAACAATTAGACAAAAAATGTCAAACAGATACTGAATCGCCTCATCCGGCGAACCCCCGAGCCTCTCTGCTATAGCTGCCACAGATTAAACTGGTGCCCCACGCAAAGCAAGTTATGCTCCTCAATCATCTCAGCAACACCCATCAATGGCCCGTGGGAAAGTGGCTACCTCTGAGTCCGCCGAGGGACGAAGCAGGTGATCCCAATCATCATCAGACACAGCCAAGCCGTGTCTCGTGTCGATGCGCACGGTTACATGTCACCATACCCAATGCTCGCGCATGATAGGTAAGTAGGCGGGCTGCATCTCTAAAAAACCTGATATGCTATCCAGGCAGTCTCTGGATCTCCTGGAAGACTGCCTCTCCCTCGATAGGTAGTCAAGGATGCGATACACATCCTCCAACGTGATGTCATTTCCCCAGTCGGAGATGGAAACATTGGTCGCGGGTCCCATCTCTCGATGAGGGCGACCATCAGGCCTGTGATATAAAAACCTCTCTATCGCGTCTGTACCTCTGGACTCCACCAAGGTCCCACCTCGCGCATGATCGCCCAGTGATCTGCGGATACATGTGGTCTCATCCGCACGCAACAGTGGGGGCATCCTATTCCCACATCGCAACGGCTGACGTGCCTGCAAAACCACCCCACACCTTAGACCTACTTTTATCACAACATCTACTTTATCCTCATAACACCCCCTTTTATCCCCCGACCACACCCCGACTCTCTACCACCCCACCCAAAACCACAACTCACTCCACCTAAAAACCAAACCCACTCCACCTAAAAACCAAACCCACCCCACCCCAAACCCCTACCCGACCCAAGGCCTCAACCTACCTATTCGGCCCGACCTAAGGCCTCAACCTACTTATTCGGCCCGACCCAAGGCCCCAACCTACCTATTCGGCCGACCCAAGGCATCAACCTACCTATTCGGCCAACCTAAGGCCCAACCTACCTATTTGGCATGACCTAGGCCTCAACCTAACCTATTCGCCCGCCCCAAGGCCTCAACATAATATAAGAACCAACCCAAGGCCTCAAACTACCGATTTGGCATGACCTAAGCCTCAACCACCTATTCGGCCCGACCCAAGGCTCAACGCCTAACCTATTCGGCCCGACCCAAGGCCCAACCTACCAATTCGGCCCGACCCAAGGCCTCAACCTACCCATTGGCCCGACCCAAGGCTCACCCTACCCATCCGACCAAACCCAAAGCGCCACCCCAAAACTTGGCCCGACCCAGCTACCGCTAACCATCCGGCCAACCCAAGGCTGTAACCTAGCAACTTGGCCCGACCCACGGCCGTATCACTTCCAATACCATACCAATAATCAACGTTTTATTTATCATCCATCCTATACCTTTTGTTCCATCGAGTCACTGTCGTGTTTTAGCATGATTAGGCGTCCTTGACTTGATATGTCAACCAACTTTGCCTAGAACTAGACGTGACGTTTATCTCAACCAAACCAACCATGTGGTACTGCCCAACACGCCTAAAGTTCCTGTACCTACCTGTTATATACCTAGAGCTACTCCTAGGCATGGATACCGGATTATATCACCCTTGTTTGGATAAATATCGACCTTGCTATGCAATGTGGTTGCTCGTCAAATCATGTACCCTAGTCGTTACTATTCATTTTACATGCGTCTGCTTCCTTGGACCTACCTCAACCATCTTACATCCCCCCTACCCTATTTACCCTTTATCAACCCTATCCCTGATTTCCCGTTCATTCAATTGGTGATAGGATTGAGGGGGATTACCTATACCCTTACAGGGAAACCACTTCATTATTATTGTCCGGACGCTTTACAAAACAAGCATACACGACAATAAGGGGCGAATGTAGACACCAAATTTGCTGTCTTACGACCCCTTGTGACCAGCATTCATCTCGCAACTTCGCCTCATCACCTTAAACCTTACACAATTAGTTATTAATACTTGTAATTGATAAATCCACCACACCTTACCTGCCACCTCATTGTGCCACCTCATCATGACTAGCCCTAACCCTAAACTAACCTAATTAAGACCTATGATTGGTCTAGGACTCACCTCCATAACTAATGCTCCTTACTAGCACCCAAGACCGACCTTCTAGCCACTTGACCAAGCCCGCAACTGATCGCTCGGGAGAAAGCGGGAAGGTGGCTATTTTACTAAAAATTTAGCCGACTTTTGTCCTTACGATGCCGGTTCCTACTCGACCGCCATCGGTACGCAACCGCCAATTGGTTCCCTGTACTGGGCTCCCCAAACCAAAACAAGGGATCAGAATTCATTTGGATCAGGGTCGAATGTTTTGAATCAAACAGAGATCATTGGGAGCGAAAACACAGAGTCCAGATCTTGCACTTGACCGAGCAGAGTGAGTGAAGAAACCAGAACGTTTGCAGCAAAGGAGATCAACTTAAATCTTTGTAAAAACCATTAAGTCACTCTTGCATGTCCTCTGTTATAACATGTTCTTATGCGTTGTGAATCAAAACCCTCCTAAATTGTTTCTGAATTCACTACCAACGTGCCCATTGCATTAACTACCATTCATTTACCTCTCATCACTTATTTCCTAATACCACCTATATACGCCTTACCAACAACAAAACTACCCCACAAAGCGACTAACCCTACAGATCCTAGAACCCACTGCGTATCGGTTATAGTAACCGGCATCGGTTATCAGTAACCGGCACGGTTCCTCTGATCAAAAACAAAAAATCAGCCTTTCCCCTACCCAGTTCAACGAAGCAACTTAATTGATATTTTACAGTCTTTTGTGTTAATTCATATTAGCAGGGAAATTGACCACCTTCGAAAGGAAGTTTCATATTTCTTGGGCCCAAGGCCAATTTCCTGATTTATTGTCTAATCAAAAAATCTTGTGGTCTTTGGGTCTTATTTGCAGGTAGTCCTTCCAAGACAAAAAGGAGTCTTCAAATCAGCCGATCTTTCTCTATGGTACGCGCACACCATCTTGACATTCTACAGGTATTCCCCTAGCCCCTAAACTTATCTGTTTTCTAAAGGGAATGAAACATTCCAAGTGAAACAACAATACAACCACAACTTCCCTTCTCAGGCGACAGAAAACCATGTTTCGGAGAATACCACGACACATTGAAGAAAAAATAGTTCCTGTATCCCCTGGGAAGATTATAATAGCTAAAACCCTACTTGTATTTTCAACCCTTGAATCATCCACCTCAAGGAGTAATATGAAATGTTCCAAGATTACTCCTAAATCTTCAAAGTCTACTCCTTCATCTTCCAAATCACATCTTGGACCATCTAGGCATTCTCAGTTCCTAAGAACCAAAAAACCCACAAAAACTAAAACCATAGGACTTGATAGTGATAAAGAAGTGGCTGAAGATAATATTGAGGCACCACATCCATAGAAGAAGACTAGGACAAGTGTTCATGTTTGGATGAGGAGCCCAGGAGGAGATAAAGGACAATAAGGAAGGAAGAATGTGGTATGAAACATGTTCAAAGAAGTCCCTGCCTGAAATAAATTTAATTTCATGCAGAGGTAGTTCATGCTAGGATACCATGAGATCATGAAGGAGGGGTTGACATAAGAAAGTGAAGATTACACCTATGCAAGAGATAGAGGGAGTCCATGACAGTAGGGTATTGGAATACACATATGAGTAACATGGAACATTTGGAGGATGGTTTTCCAATAACACCGTTGAGGGAAATTTATAGAAAATATTGTTCATAGCATTGAGCTAGTATAACCATTTGATCATGATAAAATATTACAAGGGGATATTCCTACATTTACAGAGGATACAACTGAGACAATATAAGAGCTTGCTTCCCCATTGTTTCCACAACCTATCCTGGAGCCACAAATTATCATCCAATAAATTTTCAAATAACCTCCAAAACCAGCTTGTAGAAATATGGCCTTTCAGACAACTTTGTTATATTAATGGGTGCAACAATTTGAAAACTATGTTAATAGAGATACAAGGAAAATGGGAAAGGGACAAGGAAGAATTAATCTTCCAACATCAGCAATACATTAAATAAAAGGAAAAGGAGCTTAAGGCTAAAGATAAGGAGATTTCAAGGCTCAAGAAGAAGCATGAAGATGCAATTCAGGTGAACAAAGAGATAGTCAAATTTAGGCCACCTTCTAACATTTATGCCATTTTATTGAAAGAACAATGTACGGTTTAAAGTTATACCTGTATCAACTCTAATATTTCAATTTGATATTATAAGAGTTAGACTTTATTTAGAATATATCTAAAAATTCCTCAGGAAAACAACTGCTATTAGTCAGGGGTATATGATACAGTATTCATGCCTTATAATATGACAGGGAATGGATCCCAGTTAATTTATATTGGAATGTAATAAAAGTGCTATTATTTCAATTGTATATTTTACAATTATGCCTTAGAATATGAGAGGGAATGGATCCTGGTCAATTTATATTGGAGATGTTCTAATTCAAGGCACTGTGTTCTTATTTTAACAATGATTGTATAGAGAAAAAACAGATGAGGAATACAGGGTTTTTTTTCAAAATTGTAGCCATTAATTATCAGAGGTGAAGCTCCCAATACAGGGGAAATTATTGAACAATATGAAAAATAAATGGAACACAAGAACATTAAACAACGAGTACAACAGATGAGCAATGAAGCTCATGAAGAAGACAGGGACCCCCCCCCAAATTAATTCAATTGATGAGGATGATAAACATATGCAATGCAAGATGCGTTGGAAGAGATTGTCCCCGAAAGAGCAAAAAAAAATAAATACATTCATATATTAAATCATTCCAAATTTTAGGAGGGTAAATGCATACATTAAGCTTCTAAGATATGGAAAAAACTTTGTTTCAATTGGTTATTATCACCAATATTCTATACTCTATACCACATAGTCTTAGTTAATAAGGAAACTAGATGAGGAAATTACATTACAAAATCATGGAAAGATTTATAGAAGGAAAATTCAGAAGAACTTCTTCATTGAGCCTAAATAAACATCTACCTCGGTTGATTTAGATGTTTATGCAACATCAAACAGATGGAGACAAACAAAACCTGAGGAGGAGCGGAAAGAAATATAAGCGGACATTCATATGTTAAGTGTAGGGGTGTGAGGAGTCATTGTATTTCCTTTTTAAAAACCTCATCTATGGTATTCTGTTATCCAATGGTACCCCGAACGGGTATTTCCCAGTGATATGTGAACTATTTCCAATGACAGGGAATTTAGGCATACATATTATTTAATATAATTATTACTAAATATACTTTATTCTATGGGTTATGGTATGCATTATTATTTTCATTGTAATATGAGGTTCAAATTTTATTGTGTATAACATTCGAGCCTTGTTCAAAGTGTTATATGCAGCAACTAACATTCAACAAAGGATGCTACACAACAACTGAATGAAACCACGTAATCATTCACCGAAAATAAGCGATGTTCCCAACAACTGACATGCAGCCAAAGGAACGGCAGTCTACTCAAAGCATCCAGAACCAAAGGAGGTCACCACACATACATGACACAGTGATTCTGAGGAGCTTTCAACGTGGAAACTACACCTAAGATCACAAATGTTGAAGAAGACGAAGTTATGAGGAAAATAAGAATACTGATGACATCAACGATTATGTGTGTAAATCAAATAAAAACTAATTGATGTAACTCATATTTAAAACTGGTGATGACCGAATCGGTTAGTTAAGTAATGTGATATATGAGAATGTCTATGAAATAGTTTTGTTGCATGCATAAATTTGCTGATTGTTGGTTTAATATATTTTACTTAATCCAAATGGAAATCTAGAGAAATCTATCTCTTCACACCTCTTCTGTAATTGAAAGATATATAAAAAGGAAAGATTAATGTTATAGAAGGATATATAGAGGGACGCTGATACAGAGATAGATCGATCCTTAGGTAGAAGAATTGGGCGGGATTTTTCACTTGTAATCTTCATAGCTAGCGAAATAAGAATTTGAGGTTCTGTAAATTTTCTATAGATAAGGAATTATGAGGGATTGACACCCAATGTACGATGCGGGTTCCTACTCGACCGCCACGGTTACGCAAACCGCTCATTTGGGGATTCCTGTAAAATGGCTCCCCAAACCAAAAACAAGGGAGCAGATTTCATTGGATCAGGGGTCGGCAATGTTTTGAATCACACGAGACACACACGAGGGAGCGAAAAAAGAGTCCAGATCTCACTTGACGAGCAGCGATGAGTGAAGAAAACCAGAAGCGTTCTGAAGCAAAAGGAGATCAACTTACATCTTTGTCAAAACCAGAAGTCACATCCTTGCATGTCCTCTGTTATAACATTTCGTATGCTTTTTGGAATCAAAAAAACCCTCCTAAATGTTTCTGAACTACTACCCAACGTGCCATTGCGATGATAACTACATTCATGTACCTTCATCACCTGATTTCCTCATTACCCACCTATATACAGCCTTACCAACAACACAACTACCCCACAAAAGCGACTAACCTAAGATCTAGGACCACTGGTATGGTTATTAGTAACCGGCATCGGTTATCAGTAAACCGGAATGGTTCCTCTGACAAAAAAAAGAATCAGCCTTTCCCTACCATTCAACGGAAAGCAACTTAATTGATTTTTCCAGTCTTTTGTGTTAATTCATATTAGCAGGGAAATTGACCCATTTCGAAAAGGAAGTTTCATATTTCTTGGCCAAGGCAATTTCCTGTATTTATTGTCTAATCAAAATCTTGTGGTGGTCTTGTGTTATTATTTTACAGGTAGTCCTTCCAAGACAAAAAGGAGTCTTCACAATCAGCCTGATCTTTTCTCTATGGTACGCGCACACCCTCTTGACATTCTACAGATTCTCTAGCCCTAACCTATCGGTTTCTAAAAGGAATGAACATTCCAAGTGGAAAACAACAATACACCCACAAATTCCACCTCTTCAGGCTACAGAAACCATGTTTCTGAGAATACAACGAAACATTGAAGAAAAATAGTTCCTGTTGTATCACCTGGGAAGATTATAATAGCTAACACCCACTTGTATTTTCAACCCTGAATCATACCCACCTAAGAGTAATATGAAAGGTTCCAAGATTACTCCTAAATCTTCAAGTCTACTCTATCTTCCAAATCACATCTGGGACCCATCTAGGATTCTCAGTTCATAAGAACCAAAAAACCACAAAAACTAAAACATAGGACTTTGATAGTGATAAAGAAGTGGCTGAGATAATATTGGGCCACATCCATAGAAGAAAGAGAGACAGTGTTCATGTTTGATTGAGGAGCCCCATGAGGGAGATAAAGGACAATAAGAAGAAGAATGTGGTCTGAAAACATGTTCAAGAAGTCCCGCGGAATCAATAAATTTTAATTTCATGCAGATGTAGTTAGTTCATGCTATGGTTTAACCCATGAGAATCATGATAGGGCGGGAGTGACAAAGAAATGAAGATACACCTATGCAAAGAAGATAGAGGGAGTCCATGACCATATTCTTTTTCAATCATAATATAGTTCATTTCCAAACATTGTTATTTCCTACTTGGAGTGATAGCAATTACCTTTACACCTCTCAAAACATCTATAAACTATCATACAACAATGGAAAATATTAAAATTTTACGTACCCAGTTCGATAATTAAGGATTGCTAGATTTATGACAACATATTAATTGCCACAATTTAATTTGCCACCACCAATCTCCTGATTAACTACACAAATGAATAAAGAAACACAAGATCAATGCCAAGATTATAGAAAAATTTTAACCAAGTTAAACCAAAAAGTTCCTATGATGCTAGTCCTACTGCGGATAATGGAGAAAAGGTTCTTCAGAATGATTAGTTACTGGATTATATTCACCACTTAGAGAGCATAACCAAAAAATTGGGGAAAAATGCTCCAAGACACCTTGCATTGATGTGGAAGTGACCTAATAATGTCAGGAAAAAAATCAAGAAAAAAAAAAAAACCAGTCAATGAAGTATAGGGAAACTAGAGTTTTAAAAAGATGAAAGAGTTGAATCATTACTGTACAAAGTTGGTCTATGACTTGAATTTGTTGAAGAAAGGAAATATCAACAAGTCACATCAAAATAGGAAATGAATTATATTATGAGAGCACCCCAAGGCTTACCCTTGGAAGCTCTCCACCAGTATCCAATAGTGTGACCCATTGAAGATGAAAAGAGAGAAAAGAAATTACTGAATTAGAAGTTAAGAATTAAGATGAAGTTGAAGTGCAATGAATTGGTTATTTTGAATACCCACTTGACAATATTTTGAATATCCATGGATAGATACACCTTCACAGATTCACTCAATCAAAAACCAGAGAAACACCTTTTCTTACACTACACAAGATAATAATTAGATCCTCAAATGGTGTTGTGTGTTTGTGTGTTGTTTTGTCCCTTGCCCTTTCTCTTGTGTTTTTGTGGTCGTTTGTTGGGGGCCGCGGGCGGGGGGGTTGTGTTCTTGTTTTCTTTTCTTGCTTTTTTGGTGCTAGGGTCTCTTTTGTTGTCTTTGCTGTTTTCTTTGTTTGGTTTCTGGGGTGCGTTTTATCCGGTGGCCGGTTTTTGTTCTTGGTTGTGGTTTTCTGTTGGGCTTGGGTGCTTCTTTTTTTGGGTGACTATTGTGGCTTGGCTGTTGCCGGGTCGCGTTTGGTTGTGATTATGTCGTGTGGATCCTGTCGGGCGTTTTGTGGCTGGCGTTCACTCTTGTCTGGTGATTTGGTTGCTTTGGGGGGGCCTCCCTGTTCCGCTGTTGTTTTTTGGGTGATGCGCTGGGGGGCTGTCGTCCGTTTCCTATATTCTTTTTTGGCTTTCCGGTTCGCCCCTTTGTGTTCCACCTTGCGTTCCTTACACTCCCGCTTTGTTCTTTCCTTTTTTTCGTCGTTTTCTTCTTTGGGTTTCTCGCCGGGGTCCCCCTTTTTCTTACAGATCTCTCTTTTTTTCTTTGACTCGTTCGCTCTTTCTCTTCTTCTTCTTTTTGCCACCGCTGTTTGGCCCTGGTTTGTTGGATCCCTTCTTGTTGGATGTGTTCAGCCGTGAGGGTTTCCTTTTTTGGGCCCTGTTGTGCGATCATCTCCTCCGTTGTTTTAGGAGTTTCTCCTGGGGCCGCCCCCGTGGTGGTTCGCTCCGGCGCTTCCGTTCTCTTCCTCGCAGTTCCCCGTGTGGCTTCCCCTGGGGTGGTTTGGGTCTTGTCTCGCGTGGCGTTCCCTGTTTTCCTCGTTGTCTGTGTCTCCCGCACCTCTTTACACTCTTTCCTTCCCTTTATCTGTTTTTTTGCTTTCCGTTTTGTTCTTTTTTTTTTCCCGCTCCGGTCATTCTTTGCCTTTGTGGTCAGTCTTATCTGTCTGGTTTGTTCGCGGACCGGGTGCTGCGCCTACGTTCCTTGTTTCCTTGTTTTGTCATCCTCTTGAAAAATTCGGTTTACTTCTAATTAATCAGAATGAAAATCCATTCTTGTCAAGGATGTCATCATTTTTAATTGTTTTTACCCACTATACACCTTGTGAACTAAGTGATTATTAAAAGAAAATCCAAAATTCATATTTCAAGTTGAATACTTGGAAGGACCCTCCCAAAGCAATTTTACAGCTTTTTCCAATTATAAGGAAAGTAGTTCAAGTTCATTTAATGTTCTAAAAATTCCACTTCCAAATAACTACCTCCCAACCTATACCATTCCTTCTCAGAATTTCTTTCTTCAACCCATCCAACCTCTAGGAAGTATAGAACAATTTTTATCTAAATCTTGTGGTTAATGGATTATCAATTTGGGAACAATTACATTAACTGATCTAGTGCCTTGACAATGTCATGCCTTATAAGCGTTTGGAAGCTTTGTATCTCTCTCATTCTTGCCCACTGAGTCATTGTTACTCATGGATACCAAGAAGAAAGTACATCTTGTTGGCCAGGTCAGGATACTCAGTAGCATGTGTAGATTTTCCTGACAGAACTCATGATTAATATTCTTGTAGTGGACATTGCCAGCACATATGCGTATGCTATTGTAGCTGTATATCTCTATTGAGTGTTCGAGGGAGATATACTGATCTTTAATTGTTAGATGACACCATTCAGTCAACGGAAAGATTGAAAAATCCTTCCATCAAGAAAATTAAGTACATTTTAAATACTTTAGACCCAAGGGTAAATATCCTATTTAAAGATTCAAGGAAATAAAACGTCTTACACTTCAGAGGAAAGACATTGAGCTACCATGTTTATGGATGATTATCCCCCATGTATTGAAATATATGGTCAAAAGTATCACAAAGATATCAATAAAACCCAATTTGAAGCATGTCTCTGCTAGAGGTTTTTTTCCCTGAGAATATTGAATACATTTCTTCCCTAACGGGTGGTTGATGATCAGTAATGTAAGTATGGACTTGCAGCAAGAAAACATGAGGAAGTGATTGGTGCGGGTTATGAAGTGAAATGGATATAAAAAAATTTAGTGCAGGTGAGTTATTGATGTTTACAACTCATATTCTAAAGTTTACTTGATTAGCTTTTCTTCGTTTTAATGAGCAGGTTTATGGAGACAAAACAAACCGGAGGGAGGAGCTGAGACATATGAAGGAGGACATTCAATATGGTTAAGGTAGGGGTGTGATGACGGTCTTTTATGTCCCTTTGTAAACAAGAGAGAGCACTCCTTCATTCTCACTCCTCCATCCTTCCTGTATTCTGTTTATCCAATTGTTGTACCCTGAACTTGTATTTCCCAGTGATATTGTTGAACATTTCCATTAACCTTGAACTCATGGATAAATATTATTTTAATATAATTATTAGTAAATAATACTGTATTCTATGGGTTATGAGTATGCATTTATTATTTCATTGTAAATTGATGGTTAAATATTATTGTGTATGTAAATTTAGCATTGTTGCAAAGTTGTTTAGGCAGCAACTAACATTCAACCAAGGAGTGAATACACAACAAAGGACATGAACCAAAGGAACTCATTTCACCGAAAATAAGAATTGTCAAAACAAGGAAATGCAGCCAAAGGACGGTTCTACACAAAGCATCCAGAAACCAAAGGAGGTCCACACATACCATGAAACGTGATTCTGATGAGCTTCACAATGGAAAACTACACCTAAGATCACACATGTTGAAAAGAAGAGAAGATGAGAAAAAATAAAGAATACTCGTGACATTCAACTGATATGTGTTGTAAATCAAATAAATAACTAATTGATTTACTCATAATTAATAACGGGTAATCGACTAATCGGTTAGTGAAGTAATGTGATTATATGAGAATGTCATTAAATAGTTTTGTGGCATTGAATATAATGTTCTGGATGTTGGTTAGATATTTACTTAAATCCAACTGAAAAACTAGTAGAATAGAAACTATCTATTCACACCTTTCTGTAATGAAAGTGAAAGATATATAAAAAGGAAAGATAATGTTATAGAAGGAGATAGAGGAGTAATAGCTTAGATCGATCCTTAGGTAGAGGAATTGGCTGTTATTTTTCATTGTAATCTTCATGCTAGCGAATAAGAATTTGAGTTCTGTAAATTTTATATGATAAGGAATTATGAGGGATGGACACCCAATGTAGGGCCCACTCTGTGGTTTTCTAATACTCTGCCTTTGGTGATTTTTTAAGTTCCTTCATGGAATTAGATTAACAAACAATCCATTTCTTTATCTATGATCAGTTTTACATGATTTGTTATCAGCTATATATTACTTTCAATATAATATAGTTCATTTCCAACAGGGTTAATTTCCTACTGTAGTGAGTGATGCAATTTACCTTACACCTTTCAAAACATCTATAACTAGCATACAAAATGGAAAATATGAAAAATTTACGTCCCTAGTTCTGATAATTTTGTTTAAAAGGATTGTAGATTTATGACAACATATTATTGCCCAATTTAATTTGCCCACCACCTCCTGGATTAACTACCACAAATGAATAAAGAACCACAGATTCAATGCAAGATTTATCGAAAAATTTAACACGTTTTTGAAACCAAAAGATTCCTACTGATGTCGTACCTATGCGGATAATGTAGAAAAGGTTCTTCATGAATGATTAGTTATTGAGATTATTCTTCACACTATAGAGAGATAACCAAAAAATTTGGAAAATGCTAAAGAACTTGCATGATGGGGAGAGGACCTAATAATGTCAGGAAAAAAAATCAAGAAACATTCAATGATGAAGTATAGGGACACTAGAGTTTTAAAGTGAAAGAGTCGACGCATTACTACAAAAGTTGGTCAATGGACTTGAATTGTTGAAGAGGGGAAATTTTATCAACAAGCCACATCAAAATAGGAACATGAATATTATTATGAGAGCACCCCCAAAGGCTTACCTGAAGATCCACAGTTAATGCATATGTGTGAACCATGAAGATGAAAGAGAAGAAAGTATGAATTAGAAGTTAAAGAATAAGATGAAGGTGAATGTGCCAGATTGGTATTTTGAATACCCCTTGGACAAATATATTGAATAACATGTGATAGCCTTACACCTTCACAGATTCACCATTCAAAAAACAGAGAA
>CM034147.1:229673532-229879185 GCA_019776745.2 Taxus chinensis | reverse complement strand
GTTTTTGTTTCATTTGTCCAACCCCCCCTAGGATTCACCCTTTCTCCATTTCGCAGGGCTGAGAAGAGTGATTAGCACTCCTCTCTTGGTGTATCATTTCTTGTAGTGTAGGTTTATTTCATGCAATCCTTCTATCTCTATCCCCTTAGAAGCATTAGATTAGGATTAGTCAGTAGTTTTCCTACATTAGGAGTAGTTAGTAGAAGGTAGGTTAGGAGCAAGAATTGACCTTCTCCGAAGAGCTATCTTGTTTTGGAATGTCCCACACTCAAGATAACTCCATGTTATGTAATCACAACGAATGCCCTATCTCAAACTAGGAAATTTAGGGGGTGCAATGATTTCGACATATCGTCACCTAGTCAACTTAAGCAAGTTCCCTTCAGAGTGCAATATGGCCTCCTCTCAAATCTAGTCTCTAACCAATTAATTTTGTCCTAGTAGCTAATCCTCCTATTAGTGATCATGATATATTTTCAATCTCACCACCATGACATAGTTCTCATATTGACTTTACCCAACATGGTTCCACCGTACAAATACTTGGTCTTTGGTAGGTGACTCTTGTTACTTTACCCTCATGATGATACACTAATATTCTTATGGTTCTTATATGACTGTTGAGAGGTATTTTACCTTAAAGAACCTTGTTTCATCTTACATTACCATATTCCTCCATTACACCACCACCTATACATACACACATCTATAAGACTTTAATGCTCCTTACACATCATCAATTAAACAAAATCTATAATGCTTCATCACCCTCATACATCGTTTATCACACAGTTCATGTGTTATCATACACTTGGGGGGCATAGCATCCTACATCTCCCTAATATTATCTTCTAAACATACTCAACTTTTCATCCTCTTACATCAATCTCATAGCATACACATACTAATTACATACTTTATTTTTGTTATTACCCGATGGCACACTCTTGTGCTTCAGTTCACACTTGACTATTGAGGGATTACTACACATGAACCCCACACAATGCACTGTAGGCATTACACATCACATCTATTCCTATATTGCGTGTCATACAACATACATCAAAATAGTTTTCATTCTCCATACATCATAATTATATTGTATACCGTTACATACTATTTATTATACTATCTATTATCCATATCACACACTTCATACTATTCGGTCATCTACACATATTACATTGCATTATACGTACAATGTGTCTACACTACATCATACATTGCGCATCTCCACATTACTCATATTCTACAGATTATGCTAGTCTTCATAATACACGTGTCTAGCATTAAATTCCTCCCTATATACTACATTACTCATCTATCTACATGTATTACATTACGTGTTATACATTACATTTTATACATTCTACACCTATACCATCGCATTTTACATACCAAATTTTTACATTTGTCTTCATCACATGGTTGTATTTTCTCATTACACATACTACATTTTCTTTTATGCACTGCACTCATTTCCCTATGATGCACTTTAGTTCCTCGGTCCATACTCAACTTCTGAGGGTTTACAATTCACATAAAACCTTACACTCATCACACATTTACTCTTAGACCTTTCATCATGCAACAATCCTAGGCTAGTGACATACGCTTTAGGCTAAATCGTCACCTATTATATCGTTTTTTAGTTTTATACACCTTAGGTTACATTGCCACTCCATCATTTCATTTTTGTAGTGATATATGCTTAGGGCTAAATCATCACTCATTCATTCATCTCATAGTGATATACACTAAAGATAAATCATCACTTATACATTCATCTAGTCATGATATACAATTTGGCTATAGGTTTTATGTACACACTATCACTAGGTCACATTTCATCACTACAACTACACATTCATCACAACACATTAGACACACAACACACATTTTGACCATTTCCTGATGGCACACTCTTGTTTACAATTTATTCTTGGCTACTGATGGGGAAAACAAAATGAACCTCATTGCATAAAGTTCCATTCACTCAGGGGGAACCCAACTCGTATCATTCCATCTTACATTCCATTTCATCCATCCACAACATATTGCATTGTCTTAGGGGAATTCATTCTTGTTTACTAGTGTTTTACATGATAACTTTACTACACATTCTAGTTTAATTTCTTATATGTCATTATATATACCATCCACACGTGTGCGTGCATGTCTTTGTTTAGTTGTGATCATAAATAAAAATTTTTACACATAACATGGATGCTCATCTTCTACCCTTCCTACATTGGTTGCTGGGGGAATACACATTTGTTTCTTTTGGGTGATACTGTTTCATTTTGTACTTATCACTTTACATCACTTAGTATTCACACTTTGAAATATTGGTTATTTCTCTAACATGCTAATAGGTGTTCCATATGCAGCACTTGTTTCACATGATTACATGTTTTTATTACGACTTTTTTGTTTTTCTATACTTTTCTTCCTTGTTTGCTTCTTGTATGCAGGATTTACCTTATGTTTGGCATGCACACTTGTTTTTTTTTATGGCCATGATGGCGTTGAATGTATTTCAACATCGTGAGTGATTTCCTATGTTTACAATCCAATTTGTGCAACTTACGTGTCGTCTTTCATGTTTACACTAATTTTCTTGGTAGTTTTTACACTGTCTATGTAGCTTACACATTATTTGTGTACTTTACACTTGTTTTCTACATGCGTGATTTTTCATACTAACACTTGTTGTTGGATAATCATCCTTATTTGTGTGCACCTTTGTTTCTACCACCCTATAGGGAAAAGTTACAGAGTTCATGTGGTTGGTATTCTTTTGGGGCTGCATTCTCCTATCAGAGATGTTGCATGCACCCCCAAAGAGGGTGACATCATTTGGGGCTTTTCACATACTAACATAGAGATCCTACACTGGTTCTATTTAGTTATATACAATGAGTGGGGTCAAACTAGTATATGAACCCCATACACAATGAATTTTATAGGACATGGTGTCCTTAGAATTATGGGAAGCAGTTACAGGCTTGGAGGTTACAGTGGGTGTACCTCCCTACATGACTTCAGAAAATGGCGTTGGATCACCCAAAAAACCAAGACGTACAAATATCTCTTCACACACATTCAAGGAAGTAGTTACAGGAAGGAGAATAATGAAGCTTTCTCCCTACACTTCTTTGGCTAGGGTGGTGTGAGATCACCCAAAAAAATTACAATACAAGATATCCTTATACAATATTTTTCTTGACATGGATTGGGTGCACATGTTACATTTTACATTTTCCATTTATATTTGCATATTTTAAATTTACATGCTTTCCTAGACATTGCATTTTTAGGGTGACAACCCCCCTTGAAATTTATAGGGGGTTATGCTCTCTACATCTTCCACCTCGCTGATAACTACTGAGGGCTAGAAACCTAGATGACCCTTGATAAGACGGGGGGGGGGGGTATGAAATAGAGTTGTATAGAGGCCCGGTTGGAGGAGTTGGTGCCGACCCCGGGGAACATACATACATACATACATATTTGACTACTTGATCATTTTCTCCTTACAGATCCAAACATATGAGAAAGAAGCAGTCAAATGAGAGAAATAACAATAACAAAACTACGTGATAACACACAATTTACTAACCATGTAGGCATATTACACACCGCAACAACTACACACGTGTTTCGCCTTAGGTTCACTCTCATCACTTTTTCTCTGTGCATTTTTCATCTTTAGTTTCCACTCTCCTCCATATTTTTTCATTCCAATATTTTTATAGTCCTTCACCACATTTCTACTAAACTCTTCATGGACATTAGGTAAGCATCTCTATTTACTTTATGTTATTGAGATTTTTGCTCATCAACATAAAGTGGGAGAAAAATGTAGTCACAAAATCATGCACTTTAGACAGTTTTTATCCTCATTTCATAATACTATTTAGAAGGTTCTCGAGTGAAGAAATTAATAATTAACCCCCATTTTTTCCATCTTGTTTTATTTTATTTCACCATGACTGAACTTTTAAATCCACATCCCTAGTATGTTTCAGTCATTTTCCATTATTTTATCCTTGACTAGGGTGCCCGTGGGTGCTTTGGTCCCACCAGGGGAACCCCGGTCCCTTTTGCACTTTCCCGCCACTTTTTGGGCTCTTTCTAGCCATTTTACATATTTATCTTTTTGGTGGTCAGCGATTTTGGGGTTAATTAAGAAATTAAATCAAGATAACCTTATAAATCTAAAGTTATGAGAAAATAACGAGGGACCTAACATACATTACTACTATTACTCATCTAGAGTTGTATCCATCTATTGCATTGGAGATCACTTGCATCAACATAGCTCCATCATCAAGGCACAAGGCTAGGAAATCTACATCACACTTCATAGGGGGAGGGATTCTATTCTATTCCATACACACATTCTATTAAATTTTCTACACATAGTTATTACTCGCTACTTCACAAAGTGCGACCGACACAAGAGCAATCTAGGGCATGTTCACACACACTTGTAGATAAAAATACATTGGGTCTGAGATGTAGTGTAATGCTCAGTTAGTAAGTCCACCATTGTGGCAGATAAGGTCAGTCCAAACCCTTCATATGAATTTTTTATTTTTTAGAGTTTGATGCTTGTTTTGGGGTCTTGTAGGTATTTCTTTCATCTTGGATTATTGGAAACATATGGCATGGGAAAATGAAGATAATGTGATGTATCCTATAATTCACTGTAAATAACCCAAGGTGTGCTGGAACATCACTCAACTAGAACTGAGCACTCACCCAAAGCATGTACGGGTAACAGGTTCCTCTTTAGAGTTGCTTATCTAGAATGTTAGCATGATTACACATGTATATATCTAGTTTTATAACAAATGGTAAATAATCCACAATGCATAAGCTAGATCTAAATCTAAACCATATGAAAAATTAACTTAAATAATGATTATAATGAGATTTACCATGTAAGAACCATATTCAGTCACATCTAACATCAATATCCCACTAATATGATCCATTATATTAAATACTATAAAACACAGAACCTTCATACATCAAGATCCAGTTTCCATATTCACACACACTAAAAAATCTGCAACATAACTCTACAATAATTAGGACTGTCTAAACTACAAAAATCAATATATATATATGGGGAGTTTCCCTTTACCACTTATGCACCTTTCAAAAATAGACTACATGCTAAGAATAGCCATGCACATTTACAAGAAAATTAAAAAGCATGCAAGTGATAATAATAAATCTTCTATTAGTTAACTCCTAAAATAGATCCTATTATTAGACTAAGAATATGTATGGCACTCAAATTGATGCAAAACCCAAAATAGCCTTGCATGAAATGCAAGTCTTCATATCTTTGCATTCTCCACACTCTATCTCCAAAAATATCCCAAATATTCAAAAGTGGCTAAGTCTTGTGTACACTTGTCATATGTGCATGTTGTTATGATATAGTTCCGCATCCTTCTATGTGTAATTTGTCCACGTGCTTAATCCTTATGCACCTTCATAGTTGAACTATATTTTATCTTCTCAACATTACCCCACACTAAATGAATTACCACCCCTATGAATGGGTAATCTTAACTTATATATCGAAAGTAAAGAATAATGAATGAAAGAATGAATATTTGTTTAAAAAAAAGAATGAGATATCATTCAGTGCTCTCCTTCATAACATGCAATATTAATTCTGAAAACTCATTCTTAACTTCTACCTCCAATGCTTTCCAATCACTTGATGCCTCACTTGTTTTGTATGGGATATCTGTGACTATGATATCTAGTTCATCTTGATTCATGTTATCTTTTCCATTTAGTAAGATTCTACAAATATTTTCCATAATATAAATCATGCCCGTCATATAGTCCATCTTCCCAGTAATATAGTTGCCTATCTCCTTCAGCCTATTTTCATGTGGTTCTTGGGAACTTGTAAGAACTTTTCACTTCTCTTCCACCAAAGCAAGTATCTCCATGTGCCCAAGTGTCTCATTATTCATGGATTTAAGGACTTCATTATCTTATGAAAATTTTCTCTTCCTAACAATTACAACAGGTGTCATGTGCATGTTCAAGGCCTGATCTACCTTCTTTAATTCATCTCCCAAGGCTTGTAAAAATGACTCAGAACTTGAAATTTTTATGGTAATGGCATATTTTACCCTTTTTTCTTCCCCGGCAGGGTCTTTTGGTGTGGACATACGCACAGGCCCTTCCTCTATGACCAATTTTACAAGTTTACATATATAGTGCATTACAGATGGAAATTTTTCTTTAACTTGAGATTCCAGATGTGGCCTTATGTTAATAATATAATCAATAATCTCCTCAGCCATACTGATCAATTCTTACATCTTTATCTTGGACTTTTCCTTCTCTTTTTTGAGGTGCTTTATTTATGCATCCCTATCCTTGTTGTCATCTATCAACACCTTAATTTTTTATTCTTTGTCTATGTTCTTGCACACAACCTTTACAGATAAATTTATTGAGGAATTTCTCACTTTTTCATCTAACATAACATTTGGCTTACCATTTATGTGTCAGATTTGAGGTGATTTTTTCATTCTACGTGAGACGCATGATTCTTTACACACATCAAAGTAAGGTTCATCCATATGATTCTACATTGACCATGAAAACTACTTCCATTTGTGTGCATTCACCATCTATGTATCCATAAAATATAAACCATACAAGTCCTTAGCTTCCACAATAATCTTGAAGCACACATAAATTATCTTGCTGATATCATCCACATATCCAACTGTGGGATTTACACAGTTTTTTCCTTCTTTTTTATCCCTTATTCTTTTGATTTTAGGAACCTAGACACCTGAATCTAGAATTGGGCCTTCACTCTTTTTTGCTTCAGTTTATTTCAGCCTCTCGACATCATTATTCATCTCCTCATCATGAGGCTCATTTGTAACCTCAGGATACACTGGTGTTCCTGGTGTGCTTTCTATGGACTCATCCTCCTCTTCGTCCTTAAGGTTTAGCTTGTGCCTTATTTAGTTCTTAAGATCTCCCTTTTGAGGTGAAATCCTTGGTGAACTCCTTAATGGTTGTGATGATCCTATTCCCTAAACCCTTGTCCTCCTAAACACTTTATTGAAGTGTAGCTCTTTGGATGTCTACTCCACATTGATTTCTATTATGTTTGTCTCAAACACTTCATCCTATTTCTCCTATGATTGGTGCGTCACCTTGCACTCTTTCTTTTCTCCATCCGTAGGCTATATTTTGTCACTATGGTCCAACCCACCACTATCTTCATGAATTTATTCTTCTTCTTTATCTTGAATGGATGAAGTAGGAGTTTTAGCTACTAATGTGCCAACTATGTTCTTCCCTTTAAACAAGATTGGTAGTTTGAACTCATTCTCTGGATAATTTCCATTCTCTAGCCTAGGCTTAAGTTGGATGTATACCAATGCTTCTCCACTGTTATGTATTTTCAAGCTCATAGGCTTCATATGTATGTCATCCAAAATGTATCTTTCAATATAACAAGACTTACTAGGATAGATGTAAGTTTTTTGTAGAGTGTGGTAGTCATAATGCACCTTATCAGCATTGTAGATTAACCTGCACATGTCTGAGAGTCTTTGGAAAATTGCCTGAAAGAACCACATAATGAAAGCATAGGGAATTTTACACTACTTACTCCATGTCCTATCCTTTATCAAAAAACACATGATGTAAAAGTGTTGATAGACTGAAAATTATACTAACTTTCCTACCACAGCGGGAAGCTCCTTAGGTATTCACCACTCTTCTTTAAATGTGTGGCATAGTATTGCACACCACATTTATACCCTTCATTTGAATGGACCACTCATGGTCCCCTCAAAAAGATAATTTTTGAATATTTTTGTGAGAGATTTATTTTTTACAGGGTACTCCCGCATTTTGTTCTTCGACCTATCGTGAAATCCAATATCCACAAACACAAGGGAGAATAGAATAACACCATAGCTAATTTTCTCACATGTACATGCCTCTTCAATGATCATCTAAAAAATGTATCCATCTAAGTTGTAAGTCTCCCCTTGTGATATTTTCTTTGCAATATGCAGCAACAAAGTGTTCACCTATGACCATCTCTCTTGGGCATTCAATTTTTTCAACAAGTGTGAGGCTACCTATATGACCAGATACTTCCTTAACTTTTAAATATCCATACCGCACCCACCTTTTATATAACCCAACTCCTTGTTGCTAGAATTGTTTCTTTATCAATTAGGTCGCCACTCACCTATGTGTATGTGCTTTTCAAACATGTCAAAGAGTTGATCAAGGATGTGGTGATCCTCATTCGTTGCCCAATAAAATAGAAAAATTCCACATAGAATCTACTCATTAGCCACTATTATAAGTTTTCAAGATTTTTGAAATAAGTAAGTTCATACAACTATAAAACCCCTACCTTTCTTAGGAGTTTCTCCATAACATCATCATATATAGGCATGTCATCCACTGTTTGTTTGTTTGTATTTTTATTCAACAAAGCATCCAACTCCTCTTTTTTATAAGTTTTCCTATGGTTGTAATCATCGATGTTTCTTTGATAGACATGGGAATCCCAATCACAACCCATGATCACTTCCTTTGGGTATTGCATTTTTGAGAAATAATTTTCAGGAGCATCCTTTGTCTCAATTTCAACCTACTTCTATTTCTTCTCCTTTGTGTCCACTCTTAGTGCTCTATTGGGTGCAACTTCAATCAAAAATATGTGTTCTCTTACCTCCCTCAATCTCTGCAACTCAGTTCCTTATGCCCTAGCTTGAACTGAAACCTTATCTGTCAATATCCTTTCCCACATGCCTTCATCTTTCTCAAACACTTCAGTAAATGGAGCGTAATAGTTCCTCGTGTGTAGATTTGAACAACCTAACCAGTTCGCATCTCTCCACTCTTCACAATCGTCTTAGCTAGCTCACTCGGAAACAATTCACTTAATAATTCATAATAAAAAAGGTAACAATGGCCTCATAACCCTTATATATATTTTTAAAAGTTACTATATTTACTGCTCCTTCACCTACCATCGATCCCAACATTAATGCATCATTCGTCAATATTTCCATTGTACTTATTTTTGCACCACAATTATAACCTTCTAGCACGCCTTCTACTTCTTGGCCATAGACCTCCTTTCGTACACCCACATACATCAAATTACTTCACCAATGTACCTTATTCCAAGTAGTTTCCTCTGCTGCAGCCTACGTTATGTTATACTGTGAGTCCATTTTTCCATATGTGGTCTTCATTTAGGAGTAATTTTTTCTATCTGTACCCTTCCAAAAATCACCTGCACAAAATTTTCACTATGCATACCCTTTTTCAGATGACAATCAACTACATTCAACTGGGTAATGAACCTTGTATGTAAACCAACCCACACGAAGGGTATGCACATTCCTCTACGCATGAAAAACACTTAAATTGTAATCAATTATTGGCGCTCAAGCACACTTATTACACACAACACTGAACTCAATTGAAAAAGCATAAAAATGATGAAGGAAACACATATAAAGGAAATGCAATAAGGTAAAACTAAGCTTAGTTGCAATATTGCCTTATTAAAAACACCAAGAAGAATTATTTTTAATAGGGCTTCAACATACTCATGTTAAAGTAACAAGGAAATCATGTGTTCCATCCATCACATCTAACCAGTAAAGCTCATAAATCAAGTATATAAGTGATAACATAAAATCATAGCCAAAGTAGTTTCAAGCTTTCCAAGGTGACGTCAAAAACTTTGAAGCATATAGAAGCACCATTTTCCCAACCTCAAGATTCGTATCCTTGATGTGACTGTGCATTGCCATTCCTTCTTCCTAGATTTTTCTTACTTCTGAATCCTTCTGTGTTATGGAACGTACATTTCATCTAGTTTGCATAAACTTGTCAATTTTTTCTTCTAGTGCTTTCTCATCAACTAGACCACCTGTACATGTAATACATCAAGGAATGGTGACATCAATACTATGGGGAGAAATGCTTCTGCACCAAAACACCAGCTGAAATGGTTTTTCCTTATTCAACCTCTTGTAGGTTTTCCTAGTATGCCCAAAGTTACCACAGAAACCTTTTCATCCCAGTCTCTGCCTTCCAACAGCACAAATTTTTGTCAAAGGTATGGCTTAATATCTTTTTAAAGGTCTCAACATTTCCATATTACCTAAGAGTGATAAAGTGTTTTCATATGGTTTGTAACCATGAATCCATCCAATAATATTCTAAAAGTATCATTAAGAAAATGAGTACCTCTATCACTTATCAAACATAAAGGGTAGCCATACCTACTAATAATATTTTCCTATAAAATCATTGTTGTTGTAACTACTATTTGCAATACTTTATAGGTGTCTGCTTATACCCACCTTATAAGATAATCTATTCAAGTTATAATATAGTTACGATGTTGTCCTATACGCACAGCTGGGGAAATATGGCCTACAAAGTTAATTACCCACTTCTCAAAAGGTTATGAACTAGTAATAGGAATCTCAAAGTACATTGCATCTCGTGTACCTCAGGATTTATAAGATGGTTGACAATGATCATATGCCTTACACTATGATCTGACAATCCTAGTATAATTTTTCTGACCATGGTCCAGCTATTAGAATCTTACGTGTGGTGACATCCCCTGTATAGTGTCCATCTAAAATAGCTCCATGAGCCTTCTACCATGATTATTTCATCACGGTCATGCTCAAGCACAAACTAGACACAAAAATTCATCATGAGTCTAATTTGTACAAGTCTACATTAATCAACATGTAAGGTGTGGCACGCAGATAGACAAGTTATTTCTTTTATAAAACATTCATTACTTTGGGTGCCACACCTATGCGTAAAAAGACAACAATATCCTCCAAGTTTGAGAGTGACATGATTCAACCTGAACATTTGTGAATCTTGCATTGTGTCCTCAAATTATTTACGTGTATCCTCCCCTAATTCAATCCTTGATAAATGCTCTAGACCAAAATTACTCTTACCTGGCTTAACTACTACTGTAAAATTGAATTCTTGAAACAATAGATACCCATCGACATATGCACCCCCTACAAAACAAGATTTTTTCACTAAGTACTTCAATGTCATGTGGTTCTGTATAAAAAATGAAAGGTGTATTCAACAAATACTATTAAAACTTATGGAGCATGCATAGATCATAGACAAGGCCTCATGCTCTGTCGTTGTATAATTTTTTTTCTGCTGGAGTCAACTTTCTGCTAGCAAATAAAATAGGATGATCAACAATCCCTTCTCCAAGCTGAGCTAATACCACACCAATGGCCATGCCAAAGGTGTCTAGATGAACATGAAAAGGATTGGACAATGAAGGAAAGTGCAAAATAAACATTGTAGTAAGCCTTTCCTTTAGTGTGTCAAACATGCGCATGGTTGTGCTTCACCCCAAGAGAACTTTCCTTTTCCCTTGATTAATTAGTCTAAGGGCACTACGATCTTGGCATATCCCTTTATAATTTTTCTATAATAACTTGTGTGCCCCAAAAATATATGCACCTCACTTTGGCTATTAGTCTCTTCTAATCCCAAAATCACATATCTACCTTAACAGATCCACTAACAATCCTTCTTTACAGATGATATGTCCCAAAAAAATTCCAAAGGGTGTGGAAAATATACACTTCTTAATGTTCAAGGATATGCTCAACTGCCGAAACCTCTCAAACATCAGCCTTAAATTATCACAATGATCTTTCATGAGCCCATATACTATCCAATCATCTAGATACACCTGCAAGAACTTGTGAATAAAATCTTGGAATGCTTGTACCACTATGCATGAAAATACTGCAGGACATTCTTTAATCCAAAGGGCATAACCATGTATGCAAAACTTCCCCACTCAGTGGTGAAATTGTTTCTTCTCTTGATCTTCATTCACCTATCCTTACCTGATAATATCCAAAGAATCCATTAGTGAAGGAGTATATTTTACCCTACAACGCCTTCCAAGATTTCCTTAGTAAATGGTGTGGGAAAGGGATCAATCACACATGTAACATTTAACTCCCTGTAATCCACACAAATCCTGATTCTACCATATTTATTGATGTTGATCACCATAGGACCCATTATGACTCCTCAATTGGCACAATAATTTCAGAAATTAACTTTTTGTCAATTTCTTCCTTTACCTTCATGTGAAATTTTGAATTCATCATGTAAGGTCTCTTCCAAAATGGATGTGCACCTTCTTTTAGCTTTATCTTCATCTCTCCCAATGATTCATGTACACTTTTTAGCTCATGATATACTATAGGGAACAAGTCCTTAAATTCGTGCAATAGCTCAATGATTTTAGCAACTTCAGAGTCAGACCAGTAATCTCTTATAATAGCCTCCTTAGGTTTAGCATCCATTCCAATGTTCACTTTCTTGGTCTTCATAGGCTCATGGTAGGCACATGCCTTCTCATCTACACTGTCTAAGACTTCACACATACCCTTTGTGTGCTCAATATCTAGGTTCTATACCTCTTCATCATCAACCATGTAGATCATATTACCATTTTCTCTTTCTAGGAAGGCGCACCCAAGTTACTCTTGCATCCGTTTCTTCCTCTTCAAAATGTGCCACCAGGTTTGATTCTCCTAACAAATCCTGAAGTAACTCTTCAGATTTTACACTATCTCCCATAGTTAAGTGCTTCATAACCTACAACGCCTCATTCACTAAGGTTTAGAAGAAAAGTAATAAAAGGTCTGAGTCATATCTTTAGTGAATTCCTTCCAATTTCCAGTCACCCTATTCAATTCTGCGTAGACATACCATGCACGTGTGTAACCTCGCAAGGTGAAATAAAACTTGTGCACCCACAAAGAATGTGGTAAAACTTCCTACCCCGCTATCTAGAGTCTCTCACACTACTAAACTGTGGTGTAATGATCATAGATCATTACCATGAAAGGCATAGATCTGAGTAGGTACATTGATCTTCTTAGAAACCAAATCAGATAAAGCAATCCTTACTTCTTTCCATTCCAAAATATTATCCATGTGAACCATCCACCAGCACATTGCCATCTTGCACAAGGTATATAATAACATGTTTCTTATTTCTACCTAAGATTCCCATTGAACTTCCATAGGTAGTAGAAATACTTCTGGATTTCCTCACCTGTATACTTTGGTACTTGGATGCTGCCCAAATGCCTGATACTGTGTGGATTACTGACATGTGCAACGACACTTCATACTTTGTGCCTAACCATTTCATAAGTGTTCATGCACCCAATTATCACATGCAACACTTGTAGTATTGATCATTGAATTTGTATCATCCCATTGGATAACTCCTTACTTTGATTGCTCAAGCACTTCTGAATCTTGAATGGTGTGCACATAAATTCTATTCAATTCTTCTTCACTTAACGACTCTACATAAGGCATAGATTTCCCACCTGTCAAAGGTATGATGACATGTTTTTCTTTGATATCAAAGATGATATACACCCTTATTTGAAAACTCAAGTTCAACGTTGTTTTCATAGCACCAAGGGCACCCAAGTAATGCAGGAAAATTGTCTTGCTTCTGCAAGCGCTAAGACCTCAAAGTCCCCCAATGAACTTGGACCCCTTGTATAGTAATGGATACATCTTTTAAAACTCTAATGGGTGTTGCCTTAGTCTGATTTTCCATTAACAACACACTTGAATATGGATGTAATGGAGGTATTCCCATCTGAACCCACACATCCAAAGTGAGTATATTTACTTCCGCACGCTTGTGTCAATCAAAATGTTACTCAAAATCCAACAATCAACAACAACATTTAGAGTAATCTCCTTATCATAATCCAAACTTATCTGGAGGAATATTAACATGCAAAATTTGTCTCTCATGTCTCAGTCCCAGTGCATGGAGTGTTTCCCTTCAACCAACTCCCCAACAAAGGAATAATGTTCTCTTGGCAAACATCTTGCAAAACTTCTTTCAAATCATCAACATCTGTCTGATGGAGATTAGCTTCTTTATTTTGTTCCAACTTCCGTGACTAGTTCCTTCAAACATTGTATCTCACCCTATAAATTATAAATTACCTCCATGGTTTCTTGATAAACCTCCTTCTGATGCATAGGGTCTGGATACTTGGCATGCAATGACTTCCTCCTTAGTAATAGTAGGCTTTTGTTGCAAGAGCTCCCAATGGCACGTGCATAACCTCAATAGCAAGTGTAGTAATATTTTACAGGTACCAACTCAGGATTAAGATGCTAACTTTGGCATCCATTGGTCTTCCATGATGCACTTTACTCTAACCATTCATGCACCCTTACTTTCATGTTTGTGTTTCTTTCTTAAGTGTTCATACAAGTCAGTGAAATCTTAATAAATATGATTCTTTCTGTAAAAAGAGCACATAATATTCTATGGACATTCACACTTGTAGTGATCAGGAGATCCATATGTATAACAATTCCCACGAGGGAAATCACTCCTTCCTCCCTTGCAACCTCGACCTCTGAATCCACCTTTGTAACCTCGACCTCTACCACAGCCGCCATACAAATGCCCCTCACTATGATCATAGTCATGATGTTCACCCTTTTCCTTGGAATTATTTGCAACACCAGTATGTCATACATGCCAATATTAATGGCATCATGGATTTGATCAATAAACCTGTAATCTTCAGTATCATGAGTCAAGGACCTGTAAATATTACAGTAACTTGGACACATTCTTTATTATTGTGCTTGCAATAATGGGCACTGACTTAAACTATGGTCCAAGTGACATATCTCACAATCCAGCAACAAGGAGTTCATTGATTTCTGAGTGAAAACTATCCTTAGTATGCCCCTCTACTTCACAATCTATACACCAAATTCTATTGCACATATCATGTGTTGAATTAGAAGATAATTTCTCCAATTGTTTTCCATTGTTGCAATTTGAGCTTCCAAGAATGGGTTCACTTCTGTATCCACACTTCCTACTACCTTAGCATGGAAGCTTCAAGTGCCTTGCATGGATCTGTATAAGTATTTTGTGAAATCACCCTCCTAAAAGGCATGATCAGTCCTCCAATGAACCACTGTGCATGTTGGATTGCATGGTATGTCATAAGATAACTTAGATAGGAGAGTCTTGAACTGAGCATCATATTCCTGAACACTTTTAGTAGTGCCCTGCTTAATATCTTTGAGCACTTATGATATTCTTCTCAAGCTTAGGGATATAAAATTGCTTTAAGAAAGCATCCCACTACACTTTATAGTCCACACAATTCTGATCAGGATCAAACTTTCCTATATACTAGTTGTGCGCACATCCCTACAATGTAGTTGTAAACTAACTTTCCTTGCACTCTAGAAATTGTAATCCCTTTTGCATGCCACATTATCTCACACATATGCATGTGCTCGGTTGCATCTTAAATACATCTATACTTTGGAAGACAGAGAGACATCTCCATGTAAATTTGTTGAGGTTAGTGCAACACTTTACCCACCAAATCTAGAGACCTATATTTCCTCCTGTATTTCCATCACCTCCAGATCCACCAGATCCTCTAGTGCCTGAGCCACTTGATCCTCCTGATCCCCCCCTCTAGTAGGTAATTGAACAGAAGAGGAACTACCTTATGTTCCGATGATTTTTTAAAAATGAACGTCCATAGTCTGTGAAGTAACACTACTTCAAGATGTGATGAAAAGGTTCTATGTGCCTACGTTTTTTACCGATGATGGGCCATAAAAGATACCTCCAACAGGTCCTCCAAATAAATTAGATGAAGATTGCACCATAGATGAATAAGATCCCTGATTAACTCCTAAACTTGACTGAAAATTAACTCTATCTACTACAACTCTAATGCTCACACTAGCTTATTTTTTATTGACTGTCGTAGAAACTAGAAAATCAAGTGCAAGGGATAGATTCACTTGGTAGATTCAAATGCATTCCCGTGGCCCATGTCGTTTCTACCGGTGCAATCTCATAAGATACTAAAGAGGATTCCCTGCCATGCTTTCCCAAATGGGGAGTTCTAGATGCTTTGGCTCCATGTCTTCTATGTGAGCTCCAAATCCTTCATGATCCATCTCTCTCCACAATGCCATTATTTTTGTGATATCTTGATGCTTGAGTAGATCCCTCTTGTGTGCCTAATTAAACTTAAGATACCTTTCTTCCCTTTTTATTTCTATCGCTAGGTCTGCCATTCTTACTAAACCTTCTCCTACCCCTACGCGTGGTGGGGTTTAGTTAGCCATCGACTTCTTTTCCAAATCTAGGGTTACAATCAGGATCTTGATCGCTAGTGGGATACCGCACAAATACGATCCTCTGGGTTTGCACAAAAACTAAAACTCAACAACCTCTAGGAAAGAGTAAGTCAAAAATGCGTACTTAATAATATAGTTGTTTAAAACACCACCAAACCAAACATCGACAGATAATGTCCAAATCAGATTCGCATCATACAAGGCCTAGAATTCTTCCTCCGTCCAACCAAGTGTGCAAAACCTTCAATTCCTCTTCGATGCATAAGAAACTAACCACTCATACAAATATATAGGAAAGATAGAAAAGAATGTCTAATACAATGTGTCATGTACATATCTTCTCAACCCACATGCATGCATAAAAATCATGTCCAATGCTAAATCTGCGAGCATACTCTTCTTCAAGATCTATTAACCCCTCCTCAATACTAGTTAAGGACAATTGGTATGTATTCATCACACAAAATCTTGAAAAATATCTGAAAAATAGGTCCTGGAAATGGAACCAATGATGTAGCCTAAAATTCATTGTAAATAACCCAAGGTGCTGACACATCACTTAGCTAGAACTAAGCGCTCACCTGAAGTACACAAGGGTACTAGGTCCCTCTTTAGAGTTTCTTGTCCATAATGTTAGCATGATTGCATATGTATATATCCAAATTTATAATAGATAGTAAATAAATACATGTGCATAAATAAGATCTAGATATAAACCATATGAAATATTGACTAAATAATGATCATAATGAGATTTACCATGCAAGAACTATATTCAGTCACATCTAACACCAATATCTAGCCAATATGTTCCATTATCTTAAATACTGCAAAACACAAAAGCTTCATACATCAAGACATAGTTTCCATAGTCATGCACACTAGAAAATCTGTAGCGTAACTCTAAAATAACAAGGAATGCCTAAACCATGCAAATCAGTACACACACACACACACACACACACACACACACACACACACACACACACACACACACACACACACACACACACACACACACACACACACACACACACACACACACACAGAGGGGTGGGGAATTTCCCTTCACCATCTATGCACCTTCCAAAAATAGGCTACATGCTAATAATAGCCATGCACCTTTACAAGAGGATACAAAAACATGCAAATGCTAATAATAGATCTTCTAAATTAACTCTAAAAATAGATCCTATTATTAGACTAAGACTCTGCATGGTGCTTACACTGATGCAAAACCTAAAATAACCTTGCTTGAATTGCAAGTTTCCACATCATCACGTGCTCAACAAACTATCTCCAAAAATAGCCCAGATCTACAAAAGTGGTTGTCTTGCGTACACTTATCTTAGGTACATGATATTCTACTATAGTTCCACATACTTCTATGTGATATGTGTCTGTGCACCAAATCATTATGTGCTTTCATACTTGAACTATCTTTTATCTTCTCAACATAATGCGACAAATAACGAGGGTTTCAAACGATCTGCCGAACCAATGAAGATCAGTTTCAGAGATTTTTCATAGACCAAGGTGCCCAGATTGTAGATCAGAGTTCCCGTAGGCACCCAAGTCCCTCTCTAGGCACTCTAATCCAGCTAGATCCTCTAGATTCATCCTTTTCAAGACTTCTACATAGTCATTCCTACTTCAGTATATTCCAGTCTTCACTATGACACCGTTCCACGAGAATCTCTTATTCATATGAGTTTTTTCCTCTTCTTTCTATCACATCAGGGTTATCATTTACTTTTGAATAGTTACTTAGATCATTTACATACTTCCTTTACTATATTTATTTACTTTATTACATCTGTTCATAACTTATATTAACTATCCCCTTACTACATAGTTGATTAAAGTTTTAGTTACTTAGAAAACACAAGTAAGTCATTGTGTAAGGAGAGTTAAAATCATATTTTATATATAGTGAGTATGGATAGTTATATCATGTTTTCATGTTGCTTCAGGACAAGTTTTAGGTCAAAATGCTGAAGGAATTGTAAGTTATGAAGTTTCATGTAAAATGAGGTTTTCTAGAGTATGTTTTTGTACTAAATGTGGACCGTCTGATGATCGTTGTGAATTATATGATTTGCATGGGACCAAAATATTTTGGTGAATTATTTTCCATGGAACTAATAAGGTTTATAAAAAATAATGAGGTGGATTAATCATCATGTTTTTATGAATGATCATTAAGAAGAAAAGTGGTTTGAAACCCTCCCAACCCTTGGTAAGAAGTGACTTGGAGAAAGTTGATTTTAATGAACCTATTTGTATTTTTCTAGATAAATTGATGATTGGAGGTTTTAGAAGACTCCTCCATCTTTCTAGAAAAGTATATTAGAGCATGTGACTATATGTGGGTCCCACTTAAAAATGCTTGTTTGAAGAAATTCAGTTTGTGGAAAATTTCCCAAAGAAGGTATGAAATAAATTGACAATATTTTCAGGCTGGAATTTTTTATAGATTTCCATGATAGTTTCAAATCATGGTTGAGTTCCTAAAGGAAAAAGTGTGCCCAATTTATGAAGAGTGGATTTTGGGGTAGTTTGGAGTACTCTTTGATGAATGTAAATTTATAGGAGCTACAAGCGCATTATTGACTTGGTAAAAGTTTTTTTGTGATCCCAGTTCCAAGAGCGTTCTAATTACATATCAAAATTGAGTTTTTGGTAAGGGATGAGAAAGTTATGACCTACTATTTGAAGGTTAAATCTAGAAGATGCTTGGTTAAGCATGGTCTTGCATAACTTCATGAGGTTGGTGATTGTTATGAGTTTCTTCATTCTTGTTAAAGGTTTTTAAGTACTTACACAAAATTTCTATAGGAATTCCATGATTTTTTAAAGTGTGTAAATGAATTTGGAGGTGATGGAGAAAGATGACCTCAAGACTAGTTCTTGAGTCTTAGAAGCCTAAGTGAGCAGTTTTAGAGATGGACCTTGTTGAAGGTCTTCCACTTGGAGTCGGAAGGAAATATAAAGTGTTATGGAAATAATATTCAGAGGGATTTCTAGTGGTCTATGTTTTGTCTCTTAATTATGAGTTTTGATAGGTGAACCAACTCAATTTTTGAAGACCTAGTTTGAGTATCTTAGTAAAGAACTTATTTTACTAGAAGATTGAGTTAGTGTTATCTAATTTTGCCCTTAGGAAAAAATTGAACAAACATGAACTTACATACTGAAAAAATGGAAGGAATGATTCAGTCATGGGAGCTGACATCTCGATATTGGTCGAACAGGTTGGAGGGGGATGATCAAATTACAAAGGAGTTCAAGAAGTGAAGAAATTCTGAATGTATGAAATTTTGAACTTTGGAGGTGGATCCTTTCGGAGGTAGGAGAAGAGCTAAAAATAAGGAAAAGGCCCAAAATATTGAAATCCCAAAGTTTGAAAAGGATAGGGGTTTTTTGGGTTCATTTGCCCTTTTAGAGTTAATGATGTTAAAGCTCAGGATGACAGAGTCTAAACTCTGAATTCCAAATTTTAGACTTCAGAGGTTCGAAAGTTTCATGTGCACAAATAGATAAATGAACCCCGAAACCCAAAAATATCGAACCCCAAAACCCTGAAAACCCAAACCCTGAAATCTTAAAACCCCCAAAAATGCAAAGGTCTGCAACCCAAAGTCTGAATTTCAGACTTTGGCATTTTTGAGTTTCAGAACCTTCAACCCCCCAACATGAAAAATCACAACTTGAAGTCTAAAACCCGAAGCCCAAAATTTTTTAATTCAGGGTTTTAGAGGTTTTGTTGACTCAAAAATATGAACAGTAACCCGATCTCTGAAATGAAAAGGTCAGAAGTTCCAAATTTTGAATGTACAACTTTAGAGTTTCATATTTTCGGAAGTTTCACATGCCCATTCGGATGAGCAGTAACCCAACCTCCAAAACCAAAATGTCCAAAGTTTTGAAATCTAAAGGTCTGAATAAGAGGTTGTAAGGAATTTTGGAGTCCAAAGAAACATATCCAACCACTTGTAGTTAATGCAGTATGGCACCCCAATCTTCAGATGTCCATAACTTTTGAATGGGAGCTCATATTTGTAAAAGAAAGGAATTTTTGGTAAACTCTTAGTCTCCTCTACACAACTACGAATGGTTATATTAATTTAAGTGAGACTAAGTTCTTCAAAATGAAGAAATACAGTTCTCCATTTTGGAGGGTGTTTACAGTTTCTCACCTACCCAAGTGATGAGGTATGGGCTTCCTTTCTTCTCCAACAAGGAAAATTACACGAGGGTATGGGTTTTGTAGTGGTTCCCATCATTGTTACAGATGAATTAAATGCATTTTGGGTGATTGAAACAATATTTTGAATTATTCTATCTCCTTTATCTCATTCTTCATTTATATTGTAAATGAGGGTCATTATTCTAATGTTGGATAATTTTGGTTTTTTTGTACTCTCCCTTCTTCTCTTGTTTGTAAGTGAATTTGTGGAGTTCAAACCTCCCATCTAAACTGTAAATTCAATCTTGCCTCTTGGCCATTTTAATGCATTGTATCATATCTATGAAGAAATAATAAAAGTATGTGGATGAATTTCAACCCTCTCTTATGTTCATTGCATCTTCCTTGTCTCTCATTACAATCCTGGTTATCTGTGCATGGTGGTTGTATTACATTTTTAATGGTTTGTGTTTAATGGTTAGTGGATTCTCATCAGTGGATTGATATGTGGTGTGTTTTCATCCTTCTTAATCTGATTGTGGTTTCCATCTCCATGTAAATCTAGCATTCAAAATTCCTTTTGATGCATCACCTCTTATAGATTAGGTTTAATTTATTACAATCTTCTTAACCATGTCTCCTTGGCAAGTTATAATAGATTTTAGAGTAGATCCTTTACAATTTGAATGTATGTATCAGAATATAGGGATAGGAACTAGACTTCATTTGTAGGTTTATCCTGATTGCAAAGTCCCACACTTTGGGATAACTCCATATTTGACGAATCACACTGATCGCCTCAACCATCCACTTGCAAGCAATCGGGGGTATTGCGATTACGCATCAACAGGTAGAAGACACATGATTTTGATTAGATGATGCTTGATTTACATTAGAGAGTGAAGGGGATAAATATTTTACCTGAGGAATTTTTAGGTCTTGAAAGTGGAAGAAAGGGTGTAAACAAGTTGAGTTTCCTAAACTTATTTTTTGGCAGCTCATTTTGGTGAAGAGTAAAATTGGTGTGGCTTGCATTGTTGGAAGTTTCAAGAGATATAGAAAGAATCGATATGATCTACATGTCTATGGATTTTCAATGAGTGTATACATTACATATTTGAGGTGTTTTGGTGTGGTCTTGAGGTCCACAGGTGAAGACTGGTTCTTAGAAGTGACTATTTTGTGAAGGAAATGGTCCTTCTTGTAAGTTTTATGAAGAATTTATTAGTTCAAGATAATGTGTAACCATGGATGATGTTTTTATGTCATATTTGACATGTGTGAGGCCTTTAAAGGATTGGAAAATTATGGTGATGAGTTTGGAGGTCTTTGGTGAACTAGATGATGGGGTTTTGAGCCAATTTTGGCTTGTTTATATGTCTTGGTGCATGGAAAACCTATATGGGTCCATTGTACGAATGTGTACTAGTTTAATGTTATATTTTTTAGTTTTATTTTTCTAAATCCTTGTGTAGGACTGACCTATGTTGTGTTATTGAGATGATAAGGTTATAAAGTGAGAATTTTAGTTCAAATTTGAGCTAGCTAAGAGAAAGAGAAAAGTGCGACCCATAAAGGAGGGAATAAAAGTGTTAAGGGGTTCATAAAATAGTTGAGAATACATATGAGGACCTGATAAAGTTTTAAAATCATATGTGCATGGCTGTTTTATACATTCAACACATGAAGAAGAATGATAGAGCAAGTTAGGTGATTGAGGGTTTGAAGGTGAGTGAACTAAATTAGTGATCTCCATTAGTTGTGGAAGCAAAAATACTTCACATATATTCATCCAAAGGTGGTTGAGTTGGTAATTGATCATATTAAGGGGTTATATGCTCCTTATGGAGTTATTGATTTATGAAATTAGGTCTTGGTGCTTCTTGTAGGGCTTTTGCTCTACTAAACCAGGGTTTGGTGCCTCACTAAATTTGAAATATGGCTAAATAAATATTTGTTTTAGTGGGTTTTATTCCCCTTGAGGGTTTACCACTTATATATGGTGTTCATGTGTTGTGTATCTTGTTGCATACTCTTATAATTAAATGTTGCACATTTTAATAAGATCACACAATTATGTCTGATGAACAAAAAAATTAAATGATGAATGCATGGTTTGGTAAATTAAGTAAAGATTGTTGTATGACTGATTCACCCCCTCTCAGTAACTATTCTTCCAACACATTATACATAACATTACCCATTCAAAAAACTAAACCAGCATCTAATGCATGGCCAATTATAATCTCTTTATGGCACTCTCTATCATCGAGGCTACAATGGAACCTTATTATAATGTTTAAATTTGGAAGAGGCTATCAAAGATATCAAAGAGGTTTACAAAGACAACTTTCTAAAAATATAAATTTTCTAAAAGTGGTAAATAAAACTGTATAAAAATTTTCCTATCATGTTAAGGGTTCCACAAAACTGATTCCAAGCCAAAAAAGTAGTATTTCCCAAAATAGCAGCTCCTAGACCCAAATTGATAAAAATTAAAAGTTCTCGTTTTAAGTGTAAAAAGTTGATGTCATATACATTTTGGATCATATTGTGTCTTTTCAAGAACATGAAGTTCAAATTTTATAGTCTTGATCCCATTTCTTCTCTATCATCAAAATATTCAGGAGTGGGTGACACTGAAGTTACCCATATGGATCTAGAAGACCTCAAGAACAAAATATGAGGTGCACCCAGGGAGCTTGTAGAAGAAAAATTCTATACAATTAGGTTGTATGTTGTGAGTGGTCATCTCATGTCCGTTCAAAGTATGGAGTTGGTGTTGAAATTTCCTATCATTATGAGCTAGATACCTAAACCATAAGAGCTAATGATAACTCAGTTTTGGTAGTACTCACCCCAAAGGTAATATCCCAATATATGCAAAATCCCATATAGAGCAACATGGTCATCGTTACAAAATACTTTGCATCGGGTGAATGGTCAAAGATGGATTCCATCCTTATAGGAATTCCATTGGTTTCATGGATGAAGAAAGGTAGAAATCCATCCTGTATGCCAAAATCCCTCTCCCATAGTTAATTTCATAAGGGATTCTTAGATACGATCATCCTCTTAATCCAGCTAATGGGAGGATAAACGAAAAAGGATTTCCATGATTACATGTCCTTGTTCATACTCACCATCATCGAAGGATGACACATGATAGATTGGGGGAAAATAATCAGTGACAAAGTGCATCACCAATTATTTCAAGTGTTGGTCTCCAAGAAGATTTAAATGACTTCATAGTGTGTGTACACCCTTGAAACAACAAGACCATTTATAGGTTTGAGTATTTCCAAAAACATTTATCATAAGTATCCTACATATGAGAAGTATCCACCTATGATATTGAAAGAAAGAAACCAAAATTTTACAAGAGTGAACGATGTGTTCACAATGTTTCTCATCATATTGTTGGAAGGAAATCCTCACTCAAGGTGTTTTCCACAAGATGATTCTACAATGAAAAATTACAAGTCCTACTTCTTTTAATTTTCAACTTTTTCCTTCATTTGAGTGTTTTGTTTCAATCTTGCTCCATGAAAGATTCTATGATATCTCAGCGATAGGATAGTATTGTTCAAGATGTGTATGCACCATTTTCATTTCAATGGTAAGCTACGACACTAAAGGAAGAAAAATATTGCTTTCCCCATCTCTCTGAGGATATCCTCTTGTAAAATAAATCATGAGGCTTCTAGCCTTAAAACTTCCTTCTCTCCCTTGAATCTATATTATTACACCTTAAGAGAAGACATTGATAGTCGAAGTGATCTGGGGTCATTTCACCTCCTTGAATTACATCATGTTCCATAGATTTAAGACTACTAGGTGAATTGTGAACTTGATTTTGAATTCAGACAACGAGACCACATATGAAATTTGGGAAATTTAAGAGATTAAGGTTTGAATGGTATGAATATGGAATGGAATATGATGTCATAGAGATATATGACCCATAATAATAGGTATTCAAAGCATCAACCCTTCCACAAGTGTCTTAGAACATCTGCCAATTGGTGGATATGAGTGAGACGAACAAAGCATTCATCAGAAGATCAATATAGAGGTTGGAAAAGAAGATAGATCCCCTCATTTCCCCAAGAAACTTTCTAAATCACAAAAGGAAATCATTTCATCATTATTTCTTGAAGGAAACTGATAAATATTCTAGTGCATCTCACTTAGGAGAACATTCAAAGAGAAAGGTAATAGAACTAAAAGCTCCTCTCAAAAATTTTTTCCACAAGAAGATAAGAACAATGAAAGACTTCATGGTAGATTTAAAGAAAGGGGAAATTGATCCATCTCCTTTTTTAGTCCCTTAGCAGTCCCAAAGCATCTCATCCTCCACTACTACAACGTCCTCTCCTACATAAGATGTTCCTTATCATTCTAAAAAAAGAGTAGGAAATCATGTTGAATTTCAAGCTCGAGACGAATGAGATTTTTCCATGGGTATAGGAATTGATAACAAAGGAAGACCACACTGTTGAACAAGTTTCAGTCCCTAACTACTCATTTATAGCCTCAATGGTTAGAGGAAATAAGGGAAAGATAGCTCAAGTAGCTTCACACTTCTTCAACAGTTCTTTTGGAAACCAATATGTAAAAGTAGTCTAGCAAAAGGTGATTAATCCCATTGAAGAAATGATCCCGAGTAACTATGACATGATCACAATTACCCTATGTCATGAAAAGAATGAGGGAGATGCACTTTTTTTCAGAGATTTTTCCGCTTTCCTTCTCGTGAGGAATCAAGAGTACAAGGAAAGAATTTATCAGGTGGAGCATCATGTGAACACAATCACCTCATACATTAAAAATTTAATGGATCTGAATATTGCTTCATTTCTTCCAATCTGTGAATGAAGATGATCCTAATATGACGATTGTGGAATCCATTCCTTAACCAAATCTAGGTGGTAAGGCTACACTACATACTGGAGTTTAAGATTCCATTCCCTTTCCTCGTATGTCTCAATATCATAAGCATAAGGAGATTCTGGAAATTATCATCCCGATTCACTCTAAAGAAAATGTAAATCCTAATGTTGATGAAGGATGGATTACTATGGGAAATAAGAAGAAAAGTTAAAATTCTAAAAATCCCCTCAAAATGTAGTTGAGATCCCATGGGTTAGATCCTAAGGGATAAGATGGTTTTATGTTGTTGTTTTCTTAATCCTTGGTTTGGTGCTATTGTTTTGGTATCACTCTTGGCTACTAGTAGAGGCTTCTCCTTTTGATCCTCATTATTCTTTCTCTCCATTTTATCTGCAGGTTCCAAGGTCCCATTAAAAAAAACATATTTACCTCATCAAAAAAATATATTAGTGAGTAGCAAATATATACATGTACAATTCTATCATTGCGATGATCTCGACACAAGAAATAGTTATAAGGACATGGGATATGTAAATAATGGAGTCATATTACAATCATCTAGACATATGAAATAACTCTAAAGACATAGGTTATTTAGATTATGGAGTTATATTGTATATGCAGGTCCCATAGGAAACATTCATAAATAACTAGACATGTTCATCCAAAAAAGTTTCCCTTATAAAGAAACCTATCATGTGCTCACTTCTAGATCCCTATATTTTGTCGATAGTTTTGGAACAATATGCATAACTCTCTCAACTAGTTTTATCCCACTGTTACATAATCCAAACCCAAATAATGGTAAATCACAAATAAATCCTAACCATAAATGCACTTTCACTATCTTATGTATAATGTTTCAAGAGATCAAATATCCTTACCCAATTTAAGATTTTTTGACTTATTATCTTTTTATTATGAAATATTATTACATATTTACGTAATATATAATTAGTATGAAAAACCCCCAATTTGGTATTAAAAATTCCTCCTACAGAATATTTTTTTTTACTGCCACTAGAACTAAATATTTTATAAAATTGATGGACTCAATTCGCTTGAAGTCAATAACTAGTGAACATATACACAAGTTTCTCATTTTTATTATAATCACTATATTTGGCCTCTCTTTTATGATTATTTTATAAAAATACCCCTCTTTATAGAAAAATAGAGTAAATTTAACATTTGTAATAATTTCAATATCAAGAATGCATTATGCACTCCTTTTTATCCATAAAGAAATGGTCAAGTTGAATCTTCGAACACAACTCTGCTGATTTTTTTTTAAAAGAAACAAATAAGCATGGTCATAATTCTTATAATCACTCTATCTCCCCCCCCCTCTCTCTCTCTCTCTCTCACACACACACACACACACACACACACACACACACACACACACACACACATGTTGAGCACATGAAGTATGATACTAAGAAGAAGGCACACATAATATTTGCATGGGGTAATAAGACAAATTTGAAGGCATGAAAGGATAGGGAAGGAAGCGCTTACGAAAGATAGAATGAATCTAGACTTATCCATTTTCATGGTTATGGGATATTTTTGGAGATAGCAAGCGGGGAACACAACCATATGGAAACTTGTGCAGTACACAAATGTTATTTTTTGAAGAGATTCTACTAAGCACTTTGCATGAATTCGAGTTAATCATAGGATTACCACTACCAGTTAACTAGAAGAGATCTATTAATAGTGCACTTGCATGTGTGTCTATTACTGTAAAGGTGCATGGTTATTTTCAGCATGCGACCTATTTTGGGAATTATGTAAGTGGTGAAAAGAAAGTCCCCACCCTTAAAAATATGTAGTAATCTGTGTAGGTTAAGAGAGGACTGTGTTTGAGCTATCATGAAGTTATGCTTCTAGAACTGATGCGTGTATGAACTTGTGGTCCTAATTATTGTAAGAAGCTTCTTTGTTCATTATGTGTTAATATAATGGAGTCTATTAGATGAATAATGGTGTGAAATGTGACTGTAACTAGTTATTGCATGGATAATTTTATTATGTTTACCATTTGATTCATGATTATTTAAGATATAGATCTAGGATATGCTCTGTGGAAATTTTAAACTATTTATAGATATGAATGCATTAACCATTAATCATGTTCTCATCCTACACAAGAAACTCTAAGGAGGGCATGGTACTTGTTATCCAAATAACTCTCCCAACTATTTTGGATGAATGTTATTCTTACTCTAGCTCTGATGCTTCACATTTCAGGTTACGTGCCCATAGGCTTGCTCACTAGCACTTTGCATAGCCTGTAGTCCTCCCGCACACTCCCCACACCATATATTTCTTCTACATGCCCCTCTATAGATGCCTTCTAAATTGGATAAGTTCAGGGTCTTCCTGTTGTGTGCCCTCTTTCCTTTTTTCCATCGCACACCCTTCCTTAGTTGGATATTCGTGCCTTACTTCCATACTCTTCTTTCACATTCTTCTATCCTTCTATTTTCCCCTATCGTGATTCCCTCTTGCACGTGTGCCTCCCACACCTTCCCCTTGCACCTCTCGCATGACTACCAAACTTCAAAATCGAGCCCAGAGTGAGTTGAATCAAAGTGAAACAACAGAGCTGTGAAAGATGCCACATGTCAACTCAGCACAATTTCAAAAGGTAAAACAAAAGCAGAGACCCCAGGGATGTGCTTGACCCCCACATGGATCTCATCACAGAGCAGGCTCGTAGATGATGCCAAGTGTCCAACCGTCGTAACTTCAAGAGTGAAAGGATGGGATAAATATTAAGAATGTGCGGGACTTCCACATGGAGCTAACTATAAAGGTCCCACCCAAAAAGGGGTTTTGACATTATATGTAGTGGGTCCCTTTACTCATCTAAGGGAAAAAATCAGCATGTTCACGGACGATTTCAAGTGTTGGCATGTTGCATTCCCAAGACCCTAAAAGGCCAGTGGAAGCCTCCATGTATCTCTTCGGTGCACCTTTGGTATGATGCCTAAAATGTAGGTCCCCAAATGAGCATAGGCTATCCATGTGTTTGGAGCCCGATAAAGTTGCATTGGCCGTTGAAAAGTCTAAGAGTGAGTGAAATCCTCCATGTGTAAGCTCAGTACAACTTCAAAGGTAAAATACAAAGGCAGGTCCCCAAAAAAGCATAGGATATCCACATGTCTAGGGCCCAAGAAAGTTACACTGACTGTTGAAAATTCTAAGAGCCAGCAGAAGCCTCCACGTGCTTATTGACGTAATTTCAAAGGTGCGACAAAAGGAAGGTTCCCAAACGTGCACTGGCCCTCCACGTGTTTAGGGCCTGAGAAAGTTGCACTGACTATTGAAAAGTCTAAGAGCTAGTGGAAGCCTCCACGTGTCAGCTCAGTGCAAATTCAAAGGTAAAATACAAAGGTAGGTCCCCAAATGAGTGCAGGCCCTCCATGTTTCTAGGGTAAATTCAATGAAAGAGGAATCATGAATCAAGACTTTCAGATGATCATAACTTTTGATCAGAAGCTCAGATTTGAGCAAGAGAAGACTTTTTGGAAATCTCTCGACATCTACTCAACTACAAGCTATTAGGATTCTCACCTACCACCATAGCGAAGTATGGGTTTCCTTTATTTCTCAACAAGGAGCATCACATGGAGGCATGGGTTGCATCATGGAACCCATCAGTTTTGCAGGTAAATTGAATGCATTTTAGAGGTGGCTGAGGATGGATTTTGGGTTTCTTCTCAACCTCCCTCTCTTATTCTTAATATATATTGTAAGGAGGGGAATTTTTGAAAAGGTTGGAAATTTTTTTATACCCTCCCTTCTTCTCTTTCTGAAAGTGGATTTTTGGAGCTCGAACCTCCCATTCAATCTGTAAATGCAATCTTGCCTATTGGCCATTTTAATAGACTGTATCAAATATTTGGAGTAATAGTATAAGTCTGTGGATGATTTCAACCCTCTCTTATGTTCATTGTATCTTCCTAATCTCTCATTTTAATCTTGGTTATTTGTGCACGATGGTTGAATTACATTTTTGATGGTATGTGTTTAATGGCAAAGTAGGTGTTCAAAATTCCTTTGGTGCATTACTCTTGTTAGTTTAGGTTTTATTTCTTGCATCTCCTTAATCTTGTCTCCTTGTCAAGTTAGAGTAGGTTTTAGAGTAGATCCTCTACAAAATGAATGAGTGCGCTTGAATGGAGGAATAGGAACCGGCCTTCATCCAGAGATATCTCCTGATTTGTAAAGTCCCACACTTTGGGAGAAGCTCCATGTTATGCAATCACACTGAGAGTCTGAACCCATTGAGTTGCAGACATTTAGGGCTGTTATGATTCCACACCAACAGTTCTGGAATTCCCAGTGGGACTAAGAAGTCTTCATTTTCATTGTAGCAAGATTAATGTGCACTTGTTTTAAGTTCCCATCTTGTAAGAAGCTCTGAAATTACACATATGGTGACTCCAAAAAGGGAAGAATCCACTAGTTTTAATAGTCCAAGCTTGACAGATTCATGATAATAATTCAAACAAGGTCAAGAACAAGAGAAGAAGGATTATTTGTCTATTTGCATTTATCCCCATAAAGAGTAAAGAGAGGAAGAAGAGCTCAAAGGTATCCATCTATGCCAAATAGAACCTTGTCAACACCTCCACCTAGTAGGCCTTTCTTTCAATTGACTAGAGTTCTTCAACTAATCAGGATGGCACAACCCAACCCCCATGTCAAATTCACTAGTAGCAACCCACTAGATCTCAATGCATAAAATCTAGTTCCAATTGCGGTGCTGAAGAAAATTCCATATTTTATTGGAGAGAACAAGAAAATTCCAAGTGATCATATCTAGGACATTGCAAATGTTTGTGTAATTCATGAAATCACTGAAATGGACATTGTTGTTAAGTTGTTGGCATCCTTATTTAAAGGTAAACATTTGCAGTGGTTTAGAAGTCTAACCGCGGGATCCATCCAGAATTGGGACCATTTATGCACAACTCTCCACAATAAATTTCAAGAAAAGGGGGATAGTCTGTCTTTGTTAGAACAAATGACAACAATCAAGAGGGTACCTAATGAGCAGTTGATAGATTTCAACTTCAGATTTCAGAGAATGTGGGATAGGATTCCATTGGCCATGAGACCAAAAGATGAAGGTGCTTTCCTATACTTTCTTAAAGCTTTAAATTCTGATATTTCCATGATGATTTAATCAATGAGAGGTATAACTTTACTCGCAACCTATAAGATTGCTATTAGAGCCAAAAATTACTTAATTGAGGCTGGTAGACTTACACTGAGGCCTCCTATGCCTCTATATCAAGAACTAGGAGCTCTAAGCACTAGTCAAGCACCAACATTAGCTCCCATTCCTTCCCCAAGAAATCAGAATTCAACTGAAGCTTCTACCTCATCTTCCAACACCTCAAGTGAGCTCCAAGAAGTCATGAAGAAATTGCATAACTTGGGTAATGAGTAAGTGATGCTTAAGAGGTAGAAATCTCAAAAATTCAAATCATATCAGCCTTAAACTCAACCCAATAAACCTCCATATCAGCCTAACAGGCCACCCTTCCAAGCTACAAATCAGAATCAAGTCATGCCTCCTACTAATAGACCATTCCAGCCTTATAATCCTAATGCTAAATCCACATCTAGAGCTCTGGTACTAGTGCAAAATAACATGGCTTATGAATATGACTGGTGTTTCCCATGCAATCAACCTCATAACCATTTAATGTGTTTTAATGGTTCTTTGAATCAAGCCCTTATGGTGACAACAACGAGTGTGGAACAAGAGACATGCCAAGAAGGAAATTAGTATTAGGGAGTAACTCAACAAGACGCACCTCCAAATGAGACCACACTTGTCAATTGGTAGGTTGAATATTTATGTGGTATAAACCAAACACCTTCTCAAAGTGTAGTAGCCAATACATGCTCCAAGAAAAGGAACCATTAGAGAGGAACAATCATCAAGTTTAAGTGATCCACAACCATCCATCACTCCACAAGGTGTTAGCAATCAAAGTGTAGCTCACAATGTGCAAGGTCAGCCAAAGCCACTTCTAGATCAACTCAAGTGCCCATTGTAATAGCCCATGTGAAAGAGAAGATCGTGCAAGGCAAGGGGCAGTAGAAGGATGATTCACCCCCTTTTAACATCATTTACCAAATGAAGAAAACAAATGTAAACATCTCGGTGTGGGAGTAATTGGCTATCCCAGGAAAAAGAGACCTATTGCAAGTTGCTATGGAAAGTTGGTTAGCATCAAATCAGCCACCCAATCAACAAGAAAAAGTTCTCACCAACACATCCCATCAAGAAGGAAATCACATAGGCAATCAACATTGAATTTGAATCCACCACCATTATATATCTCATTGATCATAGGAAATAAGTTGGTAAATAATTGCATGATTGATTCAGGACCAAGTAGCTCAATTATTCCAAAAAAATACCATATCAATTGGGTCTAAAGTATGAGCCAGTGCTGAAAGGAGTAGTGCAACTAGATGGGACAACAGTAGGAATGGTTGGGGTCATCAAGGGTTTAATCCTAACACTACATGCCTGTCCAAATGTCACAGTCTTGCAAGATGTGTCTGTAATTGACCTCCCACCACTCTTTGCACTGTGTTTGTCAAGAGACATCACTGCCAAAATTGGTCAATATATGCTAGCATATTGGTCACACATGATATTTAGAACAAGGTTTGGAGCCAAGGCAACCATCAGGTCAAAACCAATTACAAACTTTCATATTGAGCCTCATGTGCCAAGTTCTATCAACATAAATTGCTTGGCCTTCGATCAAGAGGAGTAGAAACATGTACTAAGGTTGAGGGCATTCCATATTTAATTCTGGATGAATGGGAAAACAAGAGGCATGAGTTCGACCCATTTAGGAAATGGAAGAATCTAAATTAAGTGTATATTGTGTACACGAAGAAAACTCGCCCATTCTTAACATCACCAAGCTAAAAAATGAATATGAAAATGAAGTATGGCAATCTATTTTTTGATGGTTCAAGGATAAAACAAGGTGTTGGAGGAGGTGCATTGTTAGTTTCACCACATCTAGAGCTCTGGTACTAGTGTAAAATAATATGGCTCAGGAATATGACTAGTGTTTCCCATGCAATCAACCTCATAACTAGTCAATTTGTTTTAATGGTGCTTTAAATCAAGCCCTTATGGTGAAAACAATGGGTGCAAAAAAAGATACATGCCAAGAAGGAAATCAGCAGTAGGGAGTAACTCAACAAGACACACCTACAAATGAGACCACACTTGTCAATTGACAGGTTAAAGATTTCTATGGTATAAACCAAACACCTTCTCAAAGTCTAGCAGCCAATACACACTCCAAGAAAAGGAAAATTGGAGAGGAACAATCAAGTGTAAGTGATCCACAACCCTCCATCACTCCACAAGGTGTTAGTAATCAAAGTGCATATCCTAATGTGCAAGGTCAGCCCAAGCCACCTTCTATATCAACTCAAGTTCCCGTTGTAATAGCCCATGTGAAAGAGAAGAACGTGTAAGGCAAGGTGCAATTCAGAAGGATAATTCACCCCCTTTTAACATCATTTACCAAATGAAGAAAATGAATGTAAACATCTCGGTGTGGGATGCTCATTGGATATCCTAGGAAAAAGAGACCTATTACAAGCTGCTATGGTTTTCCAATTGGTTAGGATCAAATCAGCCACCCAATCAGATGGTTTTTGAAAAAGTTCTCACCAACACATCTCATAGTTTTTTCTGAAACTAAATCATGGAGACTATCAAGGTAAGAATTTGAATCCACCACCATTATATATCTCATTGATCATAGGATATAAGTTGGTACATAATTGCATGATTGATTCGGGAGTAATTAGCTCAGTTATGCCAAATAAAAAGTAGATTAATTAGGTCTAAAGTATGAGCCAATGCTGAAAGGAGTAGTGCAACTAGATGGGACAGTAGTAGGAATGGTTGGGGTCATCAAGGGTTTAAACCTAACACTGCATGCATGTCTAAATGTCACAGTCTTGCAAGATGTGTTTTTAATTGACCTCCCACCACTCTTTGCACTGTGTTTGTCAAGAGACATCACTGCCAAAATTGGTGGATATCTGTCAGCGAATTGGTCACACATGCTATTCAGAACAAGGTATAGAGCTAAGGAAACCATTAGGTCAGAACCAATTGAAAACTTTCAAATTAAGACTCATGTGCCAAGTACTATCAACACAAATTGCTTAGCATTTGATCAGGAGGAATGTTCAACTGATCTAGAAACATGTACTAAGGTTGAGGGTATTCCAAATTTAACTCTCGATGAATGGGAAAAAAAGAGGCATGAGTTTGACTTGTTATCACTGAATCACAAAACCCTTATGTTTACACAAGTGAATATTCTTGAGCTCACGTTGTGATTGGATAACATGGGTACTATCTTCAAGTTGTGGGACTTGCTACTTGAGATAGACCTCTAGAGAAAACTAGTTCTTACTCCTAAACTACTTGCCACAATCTACTCTTATGCATGAAAAAATAACTGTCCTAATCTAATTTTCAAAGGGACCAATGAGAGATAATGCATAAAAATGAAATCCTACACTAAAGCGGTGATACACCAGAAAAGGAGGGGTGTGAGAGTAGTATTCCAATGTGTGAAAAATAGAAGTAAAATGCATACTATAAGGGGTGATAACATTTCTCCACAATATGGAAAATGCATTTACAACAATATTTCATACATGCACAATAATAATGAGTCCTTGCAAGAGCATAAAGATATAAACAATATTCTCATAATGAAGGTTGAAAGGGCAAGAAGAGTGCAAATAAACACAGCAGGGGAAGATGCATCCACAAACTTGTATTTTATTGCTTCATGATATGCACAGTTCAATCTATTACAAGATAAGGTCCTAGATCACCATGCAAGGAGTCCACTACAAGGGCCTACAACACATTGGCTTCACAAAGTAGTTTTTACAGATATTTTCTACAACAAAAACTACCTTCTTTTACAATGAGCTCAACACTCCAATTTATAGAAAATAAGAACAGAGAGAGAGGGAAAACATGAAATCTGCCCTTAAACCACTTGTAAGAGGTATTAAATGGAGTGAAATGATGTTATGTTGCTTACAAAAGGCTCCCCATAATGTCCCATGACTTACAATAGTGAAATATGGTAGCCCATGCTTCATTGAATGCGTCCAACTACCAAATCAAACACTATTATGAACTTGGCCACGTTTTCTAAAAATATCTATCTATCCTTAATCAAATTTGGAATTTCTTGATTTTTTTGCATTGGGCTCAGATCCATAATTCCAATGGTACTAATTTCGTGTGATTTTGTTGAGAAATACAAAAGTTATGGCCTTTTGAGTGCGAGCAGCTATTTTGGGTCTACCAGGCATTTTCTATCATTTGACGGGAATGAGCATTAATTGATTGGAGCTGAATATGTTTCTTTTATATTAATATATCTACCATCATAAAAATTAATAATTCTAGCTTTTGTGATGTAGAATACGTCTTGCTCATTCCATAAAGTCAAATTTTATGAAAATTGGAGCTCGGAGTCAAAAGTTATGGCCGTTTGAAGTTTGGGAGGTCAAACATTGACTTTTTCTCTTCACTGCGGCTATTTCAGAAAAATCAGGTCCGCATGTCCCGGCTGTCCCAGAAACATTCTTCCAAATTTCCTGATTCGGGCTTCCTTGTCCTTACACATTCACTGTTGACTGGATTGTGAGAGCTGTTGACCTTCATATTCTTCGCAACATATGGTTCCTTTTGTGCCTTTTTCACCTTTGCGTGTCCCACGTGTACTTTTGTCCGGATTGTCCTAGACACATTTCTCCGCGCCACCCGCAATGCATTGAATTTTGTAAAATTAGCTTTTCATGTCCTGTGCGTACGTGCATCCCAACTATCCTGTGGACCACTTGGGACAAAAATGTCTGATTTTTCTGCAAAACACCAAAATGAGCCCATTTTTTGGAGTTTTTCCAATTTTCCCTAACTTGGGTTTTTCTTTGTATGGGGAAGTTAGAGAGAAGCCAAGGGGACTCCAAAAACATGATTTTGGGCCTTGAATCAATTCTACTTGCTCGGGACTGAAGAATTTGATGCATGTTATCAAAATTACCTTGAGGGGTGAATTTTGGATAACATGACCCGTTTAGGAAATGGAAGAATCTGAATTGGGTGTATATTGTGTACACGAAGAAAACTCACCCATTCCTAACATCACCAAGCTAGAAAATGAAGATGAAAATGAAGTATGGAAATTATTTTTTGAGGGTTCAAGGAGAAAACAAGGTGCTGGAGGAGGTGCATTGTTAGTTTCACCATAGAACATCAAATATTATTTAGCATTTCGTTTCTAGTTTTCCTGTTCAAACAACATAGCTGAATATGAGGCCTTGATTCATGGACTTCACTGGGCCAGGAAAAGAGGCATTGAAAGAATTTACAAGTATTTTGTGATAGCGAGCTAATCATCAATCAAGTTAGAAGGCAACATGCTACAAAGAATGACCTACTCAAGAGCTACAAAAATAGGGTATGGGACCTAATTGAAGACTTTGAAGCTTTCATCATTATGTCCATACCCAGGAAGAAGAATGAAGCTGTAGATAGGCTTGCAGCAGTTGGAGCAACATTTTATGTGGTTGACAGTATCAAAAGAGACAAAACACAACCACATCTCCATGTGATTGTAAGGCCAGAAGTTACAGACAATAACACAAGCTGACAGGTGTTTGAGAATGATCAATAGATCGTGAATTTCTTATAATAAGAGGTTGAATTCTTAGGTAGGAACCAAGACAAATTAGAGCAACAGTACGGGGAACACGTAGTGCAACTATGGACTAACAAGCTTCCCAAAGGTCTAGTAACGTTGGAGTTAATATTCAATCCTAATGACCAGTTTAGAAAAGAGAAGGCTAACATATAGGTCAAGGGAGAGGATTTAGAGCCAATCTCAGTTAGGGAAGGTAAAACACTTCAAATTGGAAAAGTGGCTGCTAAACAAGAGAGATATGAGTTTGCACAACTTTTCCAAGATGTCTTTGCTTGGAGCTATGAAGACCTACGAGGATTCAATCCGAATTTGGCACAACATGCAATAGAGCTGGATTTAGATGCTAAGCCCATCAGGCAGAAGCAAAGCCCAGTCAATCCACACATTGAGCCTCTTATGAAGAAAGATTTGAACAAGTTGATAGAGGAAAGAATTATATTTCAAATCAAGCACACAAGATGGGTTACAAATTTGGTACCGGTTAGGAAGAAGAATGGGGAAATAAGGTTGTGCATGGACTTCCAAGACCTAAATAGGGAATCTCTCAAGGACCATTACCCACTTCCTTCAATGGAACAAGTCTTATAGGTAGTAGCCAGATCAGAAATATTTTCTCTCCTGGATGGATACTCAAGGTATAATAAGATAATGGTATAAGAAGATGACCAGTTCAAAATGACTTTCACCACTAAGTGGGGAACCTATGCCTACAGGAAGATGCCATTCAAATTTTATAATGCTGGAGCAACTTTTCAAAGGGTGATGGACATGGCATTTAGGGGGTTGATAAAAAAAATAGTGATTATTTATCTTGACGATATCACTGTGTTCTCCAAAAACATAGTGGATCACCTTATTCATCTGAGTCAGGTATTTCAAAGATTTAAGAGATTTGGGGTATCATTAAATCCCAAAAAATGCATATTCCTAGCTCACAAAGGCAAGCTCCTAGGCCATATTGTGTCAAAGGAAGTATTTATGATTGACCCAGAAAGAGTTGAAGTAATTTGAGCATTGCCCTTGCCAAGCCATAAGAAGGCTCTTCAGAGCTTTCTAGGAAGGATCAATTTTGTTCATAGGTTAGTGCCAAATTTTGCCACTCTTGTGAAGCCAATAACGTTGATGTTGAAGAAGAGCATGGAATTCAGGTGGAAAACTAAAAGAAAAGTGATTTTTGAAGCAATAAAAGAGGCTATATCCTAAGCTTCAACTCTCGTAAATCCAGACTTCTCCAAGAACTTCATGCTCTATGACTTTGGTGGTGGGGACACAATTTCTACAATCCTAGTGCAACAGAACAAAGAGGGATCTAAAAAATCGGTTGCCTTCTTTAGTCAAAGTTTGGAGGACTATGAAGTGAGATACCCCATCGAAAAACATGTCCTTGCAGTGATCAAGAGCTTGAAGAAGTTCAAACATGTAGTTTCAAATAACAAAATCCAAGTGTTAGTCTCTCTTGTGGGAGTCAAGGACTTCCTTTTGAACAAGGATCTAAATGAGAAATGCACAGGATGGATCACTTGTGTCATGGAATATGACATTGAGATTAAATTCACTAAGTTGGTCCGTGGAAAGGGGTTATGTGAACAGTTGGTGCCAAGTCAACAAGCTGAAACAAGTGATGAAAAGGAAGTTGTTTTGGTAGTACAAGAGGTTAAGAACAAGAAAATGATGATGTGCCTATCCCTTGTTGGACTCAAAATATGATACAATTCCTAAAAAGAGGCCTATGCCCTCCAGAAATGATCAAAGCAAAGAGAAGATACTTCATATTGCAAGCCATCCCATATGTGCTTGTTCATGGTGTTTTTTTAAAAAAAGGACATCAATGGTGTTCTACTGAGATGCATTAGAAAATATAGATTATTACAAGAGTTTCATGATGGAGAAGTTGGAGGTCATTTTTCCCCATGGACAACAACTCTCAAGATAATGAAGGCGAGTTATTATTGGCCCACAATGTTTAGTGACTACTACACATGGATTAAAAGATGCAAAAAATGTGCGTTCTTCATAAGTAAAGAAAAGTTAGCAGCGCTTCCATTGCACCCAATTTCAGTTGACCAACCGTTCATGTAATGGGGATTGGACTTCATTAGGGTTATCAATCCAAATTCAAGTTAAGGTCATAAGTGGATTCTCACAGCAATAGACTATTTCACCAAGTGGACCGAAGCGGTAGCACTCAAAGAAGCAAACGAGTCTAGTATACTAGACTTCTATGAAGGAATAATGACTAGGTTCGGTGTACCAGCCACTATCATATCAGAAAATGCATTGGCATTCCTAGGTTCCAAGATCACATAATGGACTGTCAAGAATGGAACCTACTTGAGCACCTCTTCAAACTATTACCTGCAGGGTAATGGGTAGGCATAGTCCATAAATAAGAATTTTCTAAGAATCATCAGGACTCTAGATGAAAATCAAAGAACATGGAATACCAAGCTCAAATCAGCATTATAGGCTGATAGGATCACACCAAAGAGGTTAACAGGTAATTCCCCTTACAAGATGGTCTATGGGAAAGAGGCAATGTTGCCTATATAAGTAGAGCTACCTGCATTGGAGCTCATGAAGCATTTGGAGTTTTCTGAGTTTGAGCCTATGGAAGCTAGGTATGTGGACCTAATGGAATTGGAAGAAATCATAGAACATGCAGTTCAAACAATAGAGAAAGATCAAGCCCTAGTCAAAAGATGGTTTGACAAGAAAGCAAGAACAAGGACCTTTCAGGAAGGGTACCTAGTTCTGAAATGGGATACATATCGGGAAAAACCTGGCAGACATTCCAAGTTTGATGCCATTTGGAGTGGCCCTTATATGGTCATAGGATGTAAAAGTAGTAATTCCTTCCAATTTTCTACCTTGGAGGGAGAGGAGATTCTGATTCCGGTTAACGAAATCTATCTTAAACATTGTTGCCGAAAGGAAAAGGTTTCACCCTTATAAATATTAGCCTAGGATTTTAATTCCTCTAAGTGCGTATGCACATTGTCTTGCTGTAGTGTAGGTTTCAATTTCCCTAAGTTCTTCGGCATAGGTTTTGCTACTCCAAAGTTTTATAATTGTGCATTCAATGTGCCTCCAAGTGAATGTGTACCTATAGTCCATTTGCAGAAGAAGGTGAATGCTTCAGGTAAAGACAATTTTCTACTCTCAGACACCTCATTTTGAATATTTTCTTATGAAAATTGAGAGTACAAGCAGTGGGGTAGGTTTAAAATTCAAAATGCAAAATTAGTATTAGGCTATCATTCATGACTCCATGCCCAATGGATACTCCTAAGGCCACTGATCTCTTCATCTAGTAGACAGATGGCCCCGAAAGTCACCAAACTGTTATCTAAATAACTCTCCCAGCTATTTGGATGACTTTTACTCTCACTTTGGCTCTGATGCTTCACATTTCAGGTTGCGTGCTTGTAGGCTTGCTCATCTGGCACTTTGCATAGGCTTTAGTCCTCACACACACTCCCCACGCTATGTAATTTTCTGCGCACCCCTCTGCAGATGCCTTCTAAATTGGCTAAGTTTTGGGTCTTCCTGTCATGCGCCCTCTTTCCTTTCTGCCATTGTGCACCCTTCCTCAGTTGGATATTCATGCCATTCTTCCATACTCTTCTTTTGCATTCATCTCTCCTTCCATTTTCCCCTTTTGTGCTTCCCTCTTGCACGCATGCCTCCCGCACTATTGACACTAAAATTTTCCTCAGTAATTTCTATTTCATTAATGTATGTATTAGGAATAAGATGTTGTTAAGTATAATTAGCAGTAGCATCTAATAGAAGATAACTGTATTGCCGGTATGATGCCACCAATAATGTATAGTACGGTAATAGTCAAAAGTACAATAGGAATGTTGTGGTAAAAAATAAATATTTGTCGTAAGTGGTTCGGTAATGTTAAAACGTCAAAGTTAGGGTAAGTAGAGAAGTAGGGTCTACATGATTAGGAATTATAAATATTATATTGGTAATAAGGACAAGGAGTGAGGTCATAAATATTTTGTGTATTTTATTTGTAAAAAAGTCTAAAAATGTGGAACCCATGTGAAATGATAAGGTTTATCTTATCTTAAAAGATAAGCTTACATGTACAGATAAGAGTTAAGGTATGGAATATGATTCGTCAGAGTAGATTTCCTATCCTATCTTAGAGATAAGATGGATAAGCCTGGAAGTTCTATAAATAGAGAGGCCACCCCCCTCATTTAGCATAGAAGGAAGTAGTGAGAAATATTGTATGAGTAAGTGTGTAAAGGAAGCCATCATTTTGAAGGTGTGTTAAAGAAGCCATTAAGAGGTGTAATTCTGAAGTTTCTCCCATAGTTATTGTTGGAAGGCAAGTGAAGTCAATAACACTTGAAGTACCTCATGGGTGAGATTGTAACAATTTCATGTTGATATTATAATTTACACTTATATTTTAGATTTATCATCATTCCTTCTTATCATAGTCTATGGTATTCTTGTGTTATGTTTGTTGTTGTGTTTCTAGATTCCATCCACCAAAATAAAAGCTGTGCATTAGTAAATAATCATAGCATGAGGAGTTCCCGGTAAAGAATTATCATAGTGCTGGATTGGTGATGACAACACCTTCCCCTCACGCCTCACACCCGACTCTTGACATTCAAAATCGATCCCAGAGTGAGTCGACTCAAAGTGAAGCAATAGAGCTGCAAAAGGTGCCACGTGTCATCTCAACGCAATTTCAAAAGGTACAAATGTTGAGTTGTGGAGCTCAATTACTTCATTTTAGCATGCAATTAGAACTTACTAGAAAACATAGTAACCAACATCGGTCAGGGAAGACCGACATCGGTTAAGGGAAAGTAGGAACCAATGATGGTTAGGTAGAACCAACGTCAGTTACCTGTGCAACGAAGTTTTAATTAACTCTCAAGAATTATATCTATTTTTAGCATTAAAATAGATTTATTAATTGTAATTGCATGGCTAAGTTCCCTAAGGCTAAAAATGACTATATGAAGTTAAAATTAGGGTTTAGAAGTGTGTGGATCATAATTAAAAGATAATTATGTGAGAGATATTTCTTGGTGAAGAAGAAAAGAAAAGCTTGAAGGAAGAAATTACTGAACATCTGAGAGGTGTGGAAGATTGTAAATCTTCATTGTATATCTTGTCAAATCTTTGGATAATATATTGGTTTGTTTCTTGGTGAACATAGCCCACACTGGGTGAGCCACGTTAAATCTGGTGTTGATTTATGTCTCTTGTTTTACATATTTCTTCTAGTAGAATATCTACTTTTATATGCATGTATGCTTAGATCTGATATATTGTCTATACAACCGGTGTGCTAACCCCAAAAACTAGTATCCGAGCTTTGTTTAAGGGTTTTTTGTGTTGATAGATTTACTCACAGAGGGTTTTCTAATTGAGTGGGAGCTACAACAATGACAGAAGATAAAAAATATAAGGTAGAGAAATTTGACGGCTGAAATTATCAATTATGGAAGATGCAGATTGAGGATTATCTGTATCAAAGAGATTTGTATTTACTGTTGGATGAGAATTCTAGACCTGTGAAGATGACTGATGAAGAATGGAAGATTCTTGACAGAAAGGCTTTGGGATCTTTAAGATTGAGCTTGACAGCATCTGTGGCTTACAATATTATAGAAGTGGCTTCTATGGTAGACTTAATGAAATCTCTTGCTAATTTATATGAAAAACCTAGCACTTCAAATAAATTTTATTTGATGAAGAAACTATTTAGTTCTAGGATGCATGAAGGTGAATCTACTTCTAGTCATTTGAATGATTTTCGATGTATTGTAAATCAATTAAAATTGGTTACTATACCATTTAATGATGAAGTAAAAGAACTTTTATTCTTATGTTCTTTTCTTGATAGTTGGGAAAACTTGGTAATGGTTGTTAGTAATACAACATCTGCTAATAATATTTTGAAGTTTGATGATGTGGTTAGTATAATCTTGAATGAATAAATTCACAGGAAGAGTACAAATGAATCATCATCTGGGAATTCTTTGAATGTAGAAAGCAGGGGCAAGAAGAAAGAGAGATCCAAGAGTAAGAGTAATGGGAAATCAAATTCAAGGGATAGCAGATATAAATCAAGAAGTAAGGGAATTACTTGTTGGAAATGTGGAAAGAAAGGACATGCAAAGAAAGATTGTTGGTCAAAGGACAAAGAGAACTAACAACCAGACAAAGGTAAAGAAGAAAATCTTGCTTCATTAGAGGTAATGCAAGATGCTCTTATTCTTTATTTAGACAATAGAATTGAATGATGGGTTTTAAATTCAATAGCTTCTTTCCATGTAACCCCTAATAAGGGTTATTTCAGAAATTATGTCCAGGAAAATTTTGGGCATGTTTATTTTGGTGATGATGAACCTTGCAGTATTATTGGTAAAGGGGAAATTCATCTAAAATCACAGACTGGAAATACATGGGTATTGAAAAATGTGAGGCATGTGCCAAACCTCAGGATGAATCTTATTTTTGCAGGGCAACTAGGAGAATCTGGTTGCATGGTTACTTTTACAGGAGACTCTTGGAAAGTCACCAAGGTTGCTTTTGTTGTGGCAAGAGGTAAGAAGGTAGGAACGTTATATTTATCTACTTATATTACTGATTCCATTCTACATTATCTACTTCAGATTTATATGCATGCATGTGGAATAATCGGTTGGGTCATATGAGTCAAAAAGGAATGCATATCTTAAAGGCTAAGGGTAAGTTATCAGTTTTGAAAGATTTATATCTTGATTTTTGTGAGCATTGTATCTTTGGAAAGCAAAAGAGAGTGAGATTTTTCAAAGGTGGGGTAACTAAGAAGGAGAAAAAATTGGAGCTTGTACACTCAGATGTGTGGGGACCAACTCATGTAGCTTCTCATGAAGGATCCCAATATTATGTTACTTTCATTGATGATGTTACAAGAAAGGTATGAGTTTATTGTATTAAATGTAAATATGATGTTTTTGAGACTTTCAAAATATGGAAAGCCCTTGTTGAGAATGAATCAAATTCTAAGTTAAAGTGCCTTAGATCTGACAATGGTGGTGAATAATGTAACAAATCTTTCAATGATTATTGTTCAGTGAATGTGATACATAGAGAAAGAACAATTCCAAGAACACCACATGAGAATGGTGTTGTAGAAAGAATGAACAGGACAATCATATAATGTGCTAGAAGTATGAGGATACATTCTAGATTGCCCTTCATTTTTGGGCAGAAGCAGTTAATACAACATTTTATTTGATTAATCATGGGCGGCCTTCAAGTTCACTAGATGGAGGAATACCAGAGAAAGCATGGACCAGAAAAGAGGTAGATATTTCTTTTCTTAAAGTTTTTTGGTTCAGATTCTTTTGTGCATGTTGTTAAGGAAAATAGAAAATTGTTGGATGCAAAATCCTAGAGGTGCACTTTCATTGGTTATGGATCTGGTGATGTCAGTTTCCGTTTTTGGGATTTGGAGAATTCTAAAATTATTAGGAGTCGTGATGTTCAATGGAATGAAAAGAGAATGTACAGGGATCAAATTTTGGTACCCAAGGATGATAACATCGAGAAGTTTATTGATGAAAATGAACTCTTAGGTTTTAAAGAAACACCTATAGAAATACACAGTAACCATGGTTGGTTAGTCCATGACCGGCATCAGTCAGATGAATTGCCGAAGGTTATAGAGGATTAGAACTAACATTGGTTAGCAGATTCGATGTTGGTTAGAGGTGACTGGCGTCAGTCACTATTAGATTTGGATAGGAATGTTTAAGAGGACCAGTTTGAACCTCCGGTACCCCAAACTCCTATAAGAAGGTCACAAAGGGTAAGTAAACTTCCTGAAATATGTACACCTTCTCTATTTTATTTATTGTTGACTGATAGTGGTGAACCAGAGAGCTTTGAAGAAGCAGTTTAGGATAAGACTCACGATTAGTGGGAGCATGACATGGATGAGGAGTTGGACTCCTTGGAATAGAACCTGACTTGGGATTTGGTTAAGTTGCCAGCAGGTAAGAGGACATTGCAGAACAAGTGGGTTTACAAAATTAAGGAAGAAGAGGGTGGATAGAAAAGGTACAAGGAAAGGCTTATAGTAAAGGGATTTATACAAAAAGCAAGTATTGAATTTGGTGAAATATTTTCTCCTGTTGTTAAGATGAATTCTATTCATATTGTATTGAGTTTAGTTGCTGATCCGAAAATAATCAAGCTATTGCTACATGATCTCGAACCCTTGTAGGCTTTAATTATTTTTCGACAATTTTCTCCTTTTAAGTAATCAATTTAAAATAAATGCAAGACAGTAAAGACAATTGCACAAAGATTGATTATAGAGTTCGACAATTGCCTACATCTCTGGGTTCATGGTCGAACCGTTCCACTAGTCAAAACTTGTAAGTTACAATAGTAATTTCACAAGAAAACCTAATGGAATTTTACTTGCCTATCAGTACACCAGTTCTTTGAAAACTTCCGATGATCAGTCAAATTTTTTTTCACCTTCCTGATGCACAATCTCCTTTAGCTTTGATCGGCCTTCCCGATGCTATCAATGCAATGCTAGCACTCCGGTTGACAATCCAGGATTTGCAAGTAATTGGTGTGGCTCAATGGGCCTATTGGGTAGTTTATAATTTACTCCCAATCACAAATATTTCGTCTACTATTGCCTAAAATAATAGGCCAATAAACAATATTTGTTGACACATCTCACAAATAGCTTAACAAATAATAAGCTCGGCTGTGTTTTACAATAGAATGGGTTCCCTATTTATACAAAAAATAGGGCCCTTAAAAAATGCAATACAAATTATCTTTAGGCTATATTTAAACCTTAGCCTCACTCGTAGCAAAATTAATGGGATTACATACCCATATAGGGCGGTTTACATTTTTAATGGGATTAAATCCCCAAATTAGTCTCCTCCACCATTTTCCATGCATGGTAAGTGGATGTATATCCCACATTTTGTGGGTTGATATTGTTTAAGGCTTTATCAAAGCCTTTTCCACGCATGTGAAGTGGTCAAAAGACCACCTTAGGCTTAACCGCCCCCATCTCCACCACTTCACTTCGCCCTTCCACGTGGTCCTTAGCAAAATGGTGGTTAAGTGGTTGGTTTAATACTAATGTATAAACATTAATATGTATAGTTTGTGGCATAATGCGTGGTATGTGGAATTTGGGAATAATGCGTGGCATTTGGAAAGTGGACTCACCAAGTAAATATAATTTCGACCCATGTAATGTGGTATGGAAATAATTAACTCGGTCAATAGAATATATTCCACTTGTCATCTCCCGATAGGCAAATTGATCGTATTTGATTTGTGGTGGCAAGCCACATGGTGGCTTGTGGACCCACCATGTCGGTGATAATACCATAGTCCACACGACGGCTGGGCTCCCCTCTGTAATAAAAGTTGAGCCTCTTGTTCCGACGCGCCATTCCATTCCATGATTGTCGACGACCGGTGGTTAAAACCCCTCCAATTTCACCAACACCTTTTTGCCACGTGTCGCAGTGTGATTGGTCCAATATTGACCAGTTGACCAGAGTTGACTTTTCCGTTGACCAAACTTTGACCGGACATAACTAGATCTCCCGATGTTCATTTGTTGCATTCTCATAGTCGTTGGAAAGCTCTCGAGATGATCTTCTACACTGACACCATTTAGAGATGTTTAGGGAACTTTCAAAAATGATCCCCTGATCACACCTCCCCATTGAGAAAGGCTTTTTGTCCCAAAAAGCTTCCATATTGTCCTAAATCTGAAAAAATCTACTACCACCTCGGAAGTCCTATTGTAGTAGACCCTTGGGTCTTCTCCTCCAACCTTCTCACTTTGACAACTCTACTCCGATCCTGGGACCTGTGGGTTATGGGCCCACGACACTTCCGCTGTGCCACTCTGATATCTGAAGAAGACCCCCACGCCTCTGCGTTATGGTGCTAAGTTTCTGAATGAAACCTCAACGCTCCTTCTGTGCGGTGCTAAGATTCTTGATATCTGACAAGGATCTTCTTTGACTCTATAACACAGCTCCTGGCTCCGAGTTGATTCTGCAGAATCCAAACTGGTTTGAAGGAACTCCATGTTACGTAGAGCTTTGATTGATCCGATGTCAATGATGGACAATGACTTGTCCCTTTTCAGACCTCAACACCTCTGATGCATGATGCTAAGCCTCTTTCAAGACCTCAAGCCTCCAATGCATGATGCTAAGTCTTTGTAGACCTCAACACCTTCAATGCACGATGATAAGCCTCTTTCAAGACCTCGAGCCTCCAATGCACGATGCTAAGTCTTTGTAGACCTCAACACCTCTGATGCACGATGTTAATCCTCTTTCAAGGCCTCAAGCTTCTAATGCATGATGCTAAGTCTGATGATCAGCTACCATTCGAATGTGTGGTCGCAATGCCTTGACACTGAATGACGTTACGAGTTGATCCTTTGAGATCTCTGCTTGTTGACATATAATATCAGATACCATTCTGTTGAATAGTCACAATGCCTCTACATAGAAAGATGTTCCAACCTGATGTCAATGCCAACGGTGATTCAGCTACCATTCTACTGCATGGTCACTATGCCTCTACATAGAATGAAGTTCCGAGCTGATCCTTTGAGAGATGCTCTTGTTGACATACTAATATCAGGTACCATTCTGCTGCACAGTCGCAATGCCTCTGCACATAATGAAATTCCAACCCGATGTCAATGCCAATGGTGATTCAACTACCATTCTGCTGCACGGTCACAATGCCTCTACACAGAATGAAGTTCTGAGCTGATCTCTGTGAACTCTACTGTCTGCACAAATGGTAGATCAATCTCCAAGCTTTATATGAGTTAATTCCTGTGTCCAAGCTGTAACAGGTACTCACACGCTGATTAGGAGATATATTTGGAGCATTAATCAAATTTTCTAAGTAAGAAAATCCACTGAGTATTGTAAACCTTTCTCTCAGCATTTCCTCACAGAATCTGATCTCCAAACTTAATACTGCATACTATTCATCAATCTGAATTATGTAATATATAATTGAAAAATTGTTGACTTACCCATTTTAAAGGACTTTCACTTTTAGGTATTACCTGGTCCTGGGTTGAATTGTCAACTGGTGGTGGAGTAGAAACTTCTTTTGCCTTTGTAATAGGCCTCCATTCCATCTTTGGCTTGCCATTACTCTGATGGCGAGATGGATGTAGTTTCCAACAATTTTCCACCCGATGCCCATTCCTCTGGCAATGAGCACAAAAATTCCTCTTAATCTCCTTCTTCTGGGATGAGGAACTCTTTCTGCCATTTCTTGACTCTGCATGACGAGATTGGTCTTTCTGATTTGCCTTGTTCCTAACGAACGACATCAACTTCTTAATTAGTTTCCTTCTCTTCTAGCATCAGCCCACTGAATGATTATGCAATCCACAAAAAGTACATGGAAAGGAATTCCACATTTTCTGAAAATCATAACCATACTTCTTAAGCTAGAAAAGTGGATCAGAAGTTTTACTGTGCTTATGATTATGGTAAGAAACTGGAGGTGGAATCTCATTACCTCTTCACTGATTTCTCTTACCACATCCTACCTGTGATGACGAAGCACAACTTTCCTGCTCAAAATCTTCTTGCAGGACTAGTGGGGTATTCACTTTGCTTTCAGAAGCTTGTCTCCCGTCAGTGTTCTTGGAGCATTCTCCAATTTCCATTCCCACACTAGGATAACCCAAATCAGCAAAATGAGGATGATCCTCGACCTGTATAGGGTTAGAAATGCCTTGGCCATTTTTACCAAGTCCTCTTCCATCAAATCCCATTTTATCTAGTAACTTGGATCTAATGCCTCTAGTATGCTTTTCAAACAAACCAAATACTTCATTACCTAAATTTGAAACTAAATGGGAGGAAGAAGAAGATTCCCGTGGTGAACAACTTATAGTGTAATCATCTGCTCATGGCCTCTGCATCTGAAGTTGAAGGTATTTCCTTCCTCTGATCACCACATTGCAACCTTGCCAAGAGCTCATCCTTGGTTTTCAGTTCCAATTTCAAATGAGCATTCTCCTCTTCCAGGGAGTAATACATTGATCACAGGAGAGAATTCTCTTCCTGGATCTGGTGATTATAAGCTTCAATCTCATCGAGCTTCACCTATTTAGACATCTTGCCCATAGTGCACTTGTACCCTGTTCACACAAAACAAACCAACTGCACCAATCTTGAAGAAATCACTCTGTTAATCAGATTTAATGAAAAAAAATATGGAGCTAAATCAGCTCTGATACCAAACTTGCTTAGAGATTAGCAAGTTTACAAGCCAGTAACCTGCTCTGATACCAAACATGATCTGAAAATAATCAAGTTATTACTACTTGATCTCGTACCCTTGTAGGCTTTAATTATTTGCCAACAATTTACTCCTTTTAAGTAATCAATTTAAAATAAATGCAAGACAATAAAGACAATTGCACAAAGATTGATTACGGAGTTCGGCAATTGCCTATGTCTCCAGGTTCGTGGTCGAACCGTTCCACTAGTCAAAACTTGTAAGTTACAATAGTACTTTCACAAGAAAACCTAATGGAATTTTACTTGCCTATCAGTACACCAGTTCTTCGAAAACTTCTGATGATCAGTCAAATTGTTTTTCACCTTCCTGATGCACAATCTCCTTCAGCTTTGATCGGCCTTCCCGATGCTATCAATGTGATGCTAGCACTCCGGTCGACAATCCAGGATTTGCAAGTAATTGGTGTGGCTCAATGGGCCTATTGGGTAGTTTATAATTTACTCCCAATCACAAATATTTCATCTACTATTGCCTAAAATAATAGGCCAATAAACAATATTTGTTGACACATCTCACAAATAGCTTAACAAATAATAAGCTCGGGTGTGTTTTACAATAGAATGGGTTCCCTATTTATACAAAAAATAGGGCCCTTAAAAATGCAATACAAATTATCTTTAGGCTATATTTAAACCTTAGCCTCACGTAGCAAAATTAATGGGATTACATACCCATATAGGGCGGTTTGCATTTTTAATGGGATTAAATCCCCAAATTAGTCTCCTCCACCATTTTCCATGCATGGTAAGTGGATGTATATCCCACATTTTGTGGGTTGATATTGTTTAAGGCTTTATCAAAGCCTTTTCCACGCATGTGAAGTGGTCAAAAGACCACCTTAGGCTTAACCGCCCCCATCTCCACCGCTTCACTTTGCCCTTCCACGTGGTCCTTAGCAAAATGGCGGTTAAGTGGTTGGTTTAATACTAATGTATAAACATTAATATGTATAGTTTGTGGCATAATGCGTGGTATGTGGAATTTGGGAATAATGTGTGGCATTTGGAAAGTGGACTTACCAAGTAAATATAATTTCGACCCATGTAATGTGGTATGGAAATAATTAACTCGGTCAATAGAATATATTCCACTTGTCGTCTCCTGATAGGAAAATCAATCGTATTCGATTCGTGGTGGCAAGCCATGTGGTGGCTTGTGGACCCACCACGTCGGCGATAATACCATAGTCCACACGGCGGCCGAGCTCCCCTCCGTAATAAAAGTTGAGCCTCTTGTTCTGACGCGGCATTCCATTCCATGATTTTCGACGACCGGTGGTTAAAACCCCTCCAATTTCACCAACGCATTTTTGCCACGTGTCGCAGTGCGATTGGTCCAATATTGACTAGTTGACCAGAGTTGACTTTCCTCGTTGACCGAACTTTGACCGGACATAACTAGAGCTCCCGATGTTCGTTTGCCACGTTCTCATAGTCGTTGGAAAGCTCTCGAGATGATCTTCTGCACTGACACCATTTAGGGATGTTTAGGGAACTTTCAAAAATGATCCCCTGATCTTGTTATTGTATGTGGATGATATGCTTATTACAGGATCTAGTATGCAGGACATTGGTGATATTAAGAGAATGCTAGCCCACACATTTTCTATAAAGGATTTAGGAGCCGTAAAAAGAATCCTTGGCATGCAAATACATAGAGACAAGAAAAACAAGAAATTGTATTTATCTCAGGAGGATTATATCTACAAGGTGTTAGAAAGGTTCAACACGCAGAATGCAAAACCTGTTAGCACACCTATGGCTGGACACTTTAAATTACGAAAAGATTAGTGTCCTTCGTCACATGAGGAGGTCAAATACATGACACAAGTGCCATATGCTTCAGCAGTTAGAAGTCTCATGTACACTACAGTTTGTATAAGACCATACATTGCATAGGTAGTATGAGTTGTGAGTAGATATATGGCTAATCCAAGTAAATAGCATTAGAAAGTAGTCCAATGGATACTCAGGTATTTGAAAGGGACATCTAGCATGTAGTTTATGCTATGGAGGTTCAGATATTTCATTACATGGCTATGTTTATTCAGATATGGCTGGAGATCTAGATGGTAGGAGGAGCACTATTGGATATATTTTCACAGTAGGTGGAATGGAAGTTATCTCCATTTCGAGATTATAGAAGGTGGTGGATTTTTCTACTAAAGATGTAGAGTATGTTGTAGCTACAAAGGCTAGCAAGGAGATGATATGGATGATTAGGTTCATGGAAGAGTTGGGAAAGGAGCAAAGTGATTGTAAAATGTTTAGTGATAGTTAGAGTACAATTCATTTGGCAAAGAACTCAGCATTTCATTCGAGGACAAAACACATTCAGTTGAGGTATCACTTCATACAACATGTATTGGAGGATGGAAAATTGAATTTGGAAAAGTATCATACGAGTAAGAACCCTGTGGATATGCTAACAAAGTCATTAGAAAAGGGGAAGTTGGAGCTACGCTCCACTTCTATTGGTATTCAAGCTTGAGACTTGAAGAGGAAGAAACAAAGCTAAGGAAGAATCCAAGAATGATGTTGTATAGGTATGGTGAAGTAATTAAACTCCAAGTGGGAGATTGTTGAGTTGTGGAGCTCAATTGCTTCATTTTAGCATGCAATTGGAACTTGCTGGAAAACACAGTAACCGACATCGGTCAGGGAAGATTGGCATCGGTCAAGGGCAAGTAGGAACCGGTGATGGTTAGGTAAAAATGGCGTTAGTTACTTGTGCGAACGAAATTTTAATTAACTCTCAGGAATTATATCTATTTTTAGCATTAAAATAGATTTATTAATTGTAATTGCATGGCTAAGTGCCCTAAGGCTAAAAATGACTATATGAAGTTAAAATTAGGGTTTAGAAGTGCGTGGATCATAATTACAAGATAATTATGTGAGAGATATTTCTTAGTGAAGAAGAAAAGAAAAGCTTGAAGGAAGAAATTACTGAACATCTGAGAGGTGTGGAAGATTGTAAATCTTCATTGTATATCTTGTCAAAGCTTTGGATGATATATTGACTTGTTTCTTAGTAGACGTAGCCCACACTGGGTGAACCATGTTAAATCTAGTATTGATTTATGTCTCCTATTTTGTATATTTCCTCTAGTAGAATATCTACTTTTATATGCATGTATGCTTAGATCTGATATATTGTCTGTACAACCGGTGTGATAACCCCAACAACAACAAAATTGAAGACCCTAGGGATGTGCTTGACCCCCATGTTGATCTCAGCACAAAGCAGGCTTGCGGATGATGCCAAGTGTCCAACCATCACAAATTCAAGAGTGAAAGGATGTGATAAAATCTTAAGAATGCACAGGGACTTCCAAGTGGAGCTAACTACAAAGGTCCCACCCGAAAAGGGGTTTTGAAATTATATATATATATATAATGTATTTATATATATATATAATTTCAAAACCCCTTTTCGGGTGGGACCTTTGTAGTTAGCTCCACTTGGAAGTCCCTGTGCATTCTTAAGATTTTATCACATCCTTTCACTCTTGAATTTGTGATGGTTGGACACGAGTGAAAGGATGTGATAAAATCTTAAGAATGCACAGGGACTTCCAAGTGGAGCTAACTACAAAGGTCCCACCCAAAAAGGGGTTTTGACATTATATATATATATATCGAGGCCCTTTACTCACCCAAGGGAACGAAGAAACACATTCACAGATGATGTTAAGTGTTGGCACATCACATTCCTAAGACCCTAATAGGCTTGTAGAAGCCTCCACGTATCTGTCCAACGCACCTTTGGTATGATTCCTAAAAGGCAAGTCCCCAAATGAGCGTAGGCTCTCCACGTGTCTAGGGCCCGAGAAAGTTACACTGACCATTGAAAATTCTAAGAGCCAACAGAAGCCTCCACATGCCTCATTGGCACAACTTCAAAGGTGTGACAAAAGGAATTTTCCCAAATGTGCACTGGCCCTCCAAGTGTCTAGGGCTCGATAAATTTACATCAGCGATCGAAAATTCTAAGAGCTAGCAGAAGCCTCCACGTATCAACTCATTGCAACTTCAAAGGTAAAATCCAAAGGCAAGTCCCCAAATTAGCATAGGCTCTCCACGTGTCTAGGGCCCAAGAAAGTTACACCGGCCATTAAAATTCTAAGAGCCAGCGGAAGCCTCCACATGCCTCATCAGTGAAACTTCAAAGGTGTAACAAAAGGTAAGTTCTCAAACGTGTGCTGGCCCTTCACATGTCTAGGGCCCAAGAAAGTTACACCGGTTGTTGAAAAGTATAAGAGCCACTAGAAGCCTCCACATGTCAGGTCAGCACAACTTCAAAGATAAAATCCAAAGGCAAGTCTGCAAATGAGTGTAGGGCATCTATGTGTCTAGGGTTAATTCAATGAAAGATGAATCATAACGCCTGACCCTGACTTTCAGATGATCATAAATTTTGACTGGAAGCTCAGATTTGAGCAAGAGAGGACTTTTTGGAAAGCTCTTGATGTCTGTTACGCAGCTATAGGATGTTAGGCTTCTTAGCTACCACCATAATGAAGTGTGGGTTTCGTTTCTTTACCAACAAGGAACAACACATGGATGCATGGGTTGCGTCATGGAACCCATCAATTTTGCAGGCAAATTGAATGCATTTTGGAGGTGGTTGAGGATGGATTTTTGGTTTCTTATCAACCTCCCTCTCTTATTCTAGATATATATTATAAGGAGGGGAATTTTTCAAAAGGTTGGACATTTTTGTTTTACACCCTCCCTTCTTCTCTTTCTAAAAGTGGATTTGTGGAGCTTGAACCTCCCATTCAAACTGTAAATGCAATCTTGCCTCTTGGCCATTATAATAGACTTTATCAAATGTTTGGAGCAATAGTATAAGTCTGTGGATGATTTCAAACCTCTCTTATGTTTATTGTATCTTCCTGATCTCTCATTGTAATCTTGGTTATTCATGCATGATGGTTGTATTACATTTTTGATGGTTTATGTTTAATGGAAAAGCAGGTGTTCAACATTACTTTAGTGCATTTCCCTTATTAGTTTAGGTTTTATTTCTTACATCTCCTTAACCCTGTCTCCTTGGCAAGTTAGAGTAGGTTTTAGAGTAGATCCTCTGCAATATGAATGTGTGTGCCTGAATGGAGGAATAGGAACTGACCTTCATCTGGAGATCTCTCTCCGATTCACAATGTCCCACACTTTGGGATAAGCTCCATGTCATGTAATCAAACTGAGAGTCTCAACCCATCAAGTTACAGACATTTAGGGGTGTTGTGATTCCACACCAATAGTACCTTTGCATGCTTTGGGTGAGCTCTCGGTCTAGGATGAGTGATGTGCCAGTGTGCTTGGGTTTTTCTTGGAAAATTTAATCTAGATGGGTGACGAGAAATAACATGATGGAGTCAGAAGTAAGAAAAGGCCAAGCAGAAAGAATGGCATGACATGCTTATCAGAGACAAAAAGATTGAGATAAGACAAATGGTGCTTCTTTATGACTCTAAGTTTTTGTACCATCGAGGAAAACTTAAAGTGCATTGGTTCAGATCATATGTTATCACTCACATACTTGAAAGATGCAATTTGTAGTTAGAGGTGATTGATGGAATATGGTTATCGGGTTACTTCAATGGGAGTAGGCTGAATCCCTACTATAAATAAGTATTCTTGGTGTTTCTAATGAGGTAGTGTAGCCATTTAGAGTAGGTTTTTATTTATGTATTCCCTTAATGTATTTCCTTCTTCGTCGCTATGCTTTTTCATTTTAGTTGGTGTTTTGTGTAGTAAGTGTGTTTGCACGCTAGAAGCTAATTACCATTTGAAGAATTTTCATGCACAGAGGACTACAAATACCATTTGTGTGGGGTGGCTATTGAAAAATGGGTACACATAAAGGGACAAACTGCTACAGGTGTTAATCAAGTTTTTAGAGTTATTAGAAAGAAGGTTCCTTCCAAACAAGGACCATAAACAAAGATAAATGAAGGAACAAGTATAACAAAAGGTAAGCAGAGGCCATGGAGACTATAAAGGGAAGGTGCAATGAGAAGGTAATTGGGAAAAGGGAAGCGTGATGAAGATAATTATGCATATAGAAGGTAGAAAGCGCTAGAAGGTTATATCTTGATGTGAAGATGTACCGCGCAGAATGTTTGAAAATGGTCAATTGATGAGAGGATTGTTTGTAGGTGGAGGAGAAATAAATGCACCATTTTTTTGAAAATATATATAAGGATGTGATGCAAGTTCCTTTTTACGGTTGTGATTGCAAGAATTTGAATGAGCTAAGAGTGACAGAGCTGAGAAAAGAGTATTGAGGTGCGAAGAGTGTGAAACCAGACGTAGAGAGTGGATTTGTACATAGAAGAAGCTTGCGTCCCCATTGGTGAAGGGTTTGAGTGAAGAAGAGACATTGCGAAAGAGCCAGGGAACGTGATTTCAAACTAGGGCATGCATATTCAAGATAGGGTTTGGACCTTCTCGCTATAGAAGATAGAAAGTGAAGCATTTTCACATTATAAAGGACAGGAAGGTGATAGTTTTAGATGGAACCAAAGAAAGTACCTACCGCAGGAACCAAAGGACCCTAAATAGGAAGTAGAGAGAGCAAGGGCCTCAGTAGTTATAAATTTTTCATGTTATGAAGCCTTCCTCCAGAATTTGCAGGAAGAGCTGAAGAAAGAAGACCAAGCTTTGAATATAATTTGTGCAGCTCTAGAAGTAGTAATCAAAATCCAGACAATGGTAGAAGACAATGAAGTCCTAAAGGTGATGAAGGAAGAGACTTTGGGATTCACAGATAGATTAGCACTGGTCAAGAAAAAGTGTGAGGCCCTAGCAGTAGCCCAAGACCCACATAAAGAAAGGCTAGATGAAATTGAGAAGCTTATAGCACAAAAGATGGATCTTCTGGAAGGAAGGGTGACTGCAATGTCTAACATTATTCTTGTATTACAGAATGAGAAGGAATAAATTGTGTAAGAGGTGTTAGATTCTATTCCATCAGATATTCCAGAAAAGGAAGAAGTCATGCTAAGTTATTGGGAAACCTTAGATGCTGAAATCAAAGAAGAATATCTGGATTTAATTCTTCCAGTTGACACAGAGTACGTTGCAGGGTTAAAAGCTCATTCTTTGTACAATAATTCTTTAATTTCCTTTCATCCCCATTCTTTATTCTTTTAAGTATCAAAATTCAATCATTTTCGGGGTGACAAAGCAGTTTTATGTGGAGTAATTTTGAGAAGATGAAGGATGATACTAAGAACAAGGCACATAGAAGATTTGTGTGGGGTAGCAAGACATATTTGAAGGAACAAAAGGATAGGGAAGGAAGCACACATGAAAGACAAAATGAATCTAGACTTAGCCATTTTCATGGTTATGGCTATTTTTGGAGATATCATGCGAAGCACACAACCAGATGGAAACTTGCGTGGTACACAAATGTTGTTTTTGGATGAGCATCTACTAATCACTTTGCATGAGTTTGATTTAATAATAGAATTACCAATGCTAGTTAACTATAAGAGATCTATTACTAGTGCACTTGCATGTGTGTCTATTATTTTAAAGGTGCATGGCTATTTTCAGCATGTGACCTATTTTGGGAATTATGTAAGCGGTGAAGGGAAAGTCCCCACCCTTATAAATATGTAGTAATCTGCATAGGTTAAGAGAGAACTATGTATGAGATATTATGAAGTTATACTACCAGAACTCATGCGCGCATGAACTTATGGTACTACTTATTGTAAGAAGCTTCTGTGTTCATTGTGTGTTAATATAATGGAGTCTATTGGATGAATAATGGTGTCAAATGTGACTGTAACTAGTTATTGCATGGATAATTTTATTATGTTTACCATTTGATTCATGATTCTTTAAGATCTAGATCTAGGATATGCTATGTTGAAAGTTTATAATGTTTATTGATCTGAATGCATTAACCCTTCATCATGTTCACATCCTACACAAGCAACTCTAAGGAGGGGAATGATACTTTTACGCACTTCGGGTGAGCGCTTGGTCTAGGCTGAGTGATGTGCCAATGCACTTGGGTTATTCTTGATAACTTTTAGGTTGCATCAACACACACACACGCATTCACTCACTCACTCATTCACATGCACACACAAATTTATCATATGGGCATATAGGATAAGAGTTATAACATCTACTTGAAGAACTCTATATTTAGTTGTATATGGAGAAGACGTATTATCACTCCTTTAACTTGAAATTTGATATTTGGGATCTTATAGTCAAATTAAAATACTGATGTGAATTATAGAGAAAAATAATTATGTCAATTATAATTCATAGCTACATATTAGATTAATAAATGATATTGAGTAATCTAAATTTAATCTCTATCATGAAAAAATTCCCTATAACAAGATGATTATATTCTAATAATATAATATTGGTGATGAATTATTGGAATAACACCAATAAAATACCAATTTATAAATAAGAAAGAAGGAAATTTAAAGCCCAAATGGTGGGATCTATTTGTTATGAAAGATAAATTTGGATTGGGGGAATAACACCAAGCAACACTATAAGGAAAAAATTGAGGAATCCGATCAATATTATGTACCTTAAGAGATTTTACATTATTTGTATTCTATGTTTACCGTGTTAGTGTAGGATATTATTTTTCTTGTATTTTTTTTATATAATTTAAATGTTTCCTTCACATATAGAGTATCCCTACTCTCATGTGTAATATTTTGTAGGTGTCCTATGTCATACCATTTTCTCAACTCTCATTATTATATTAGTGTGTCATAATATTTATATTAGGTTTGTTAATAATTTGACTAGCTATTTTGGGATTGTAACCCACATTCTTTTTCATGGAGTGTTTTCCACTATTCTAGGAGTAGTTGCATATTAACTCTATTATGTGTACACCTCTATTGTGAGTTATTCTAGTGATTAGTATATTTATTAGAATACATTCATATTACATCAATCTTTTATGTCGATTTTTCACTTACAACATTTCTTAGTGAAATTGTTTGACTCTTGACCAAATAATGAATTTGGTGATCCATTGATGAACTCCCAATATTGGACCTTACTATGATATGGTATCAAATATTATCTAGTCTACATTTGTCGAGCCATTTATTTTTTATATTAAGTAAAAAAATGGTTTTGATGGCACCAAAAACCCAACGATACAAATGGAGAAAAGATAAAACAAAAAATAAAAATAGGGAAAGCCTCTACCAACAGCCATGACAAATACCCATAGTAACAGAAAGACAAGAGGGGTCACAATCTACCACATAAACTAACTAGGATAAACTCCCAAAGAAAGTAGGGTCAATCCAAAGAAAACAAACATGAATAACCAAGACCCATAAACAAAGAAAGAGGGAATCAAGACCTTCCACTAGATAGTAGGAAAATATGAATCACTTATTCCAAACATCCAATTTTGATTTTCTTGGGTTGGAGCTTAATCCATCCACCCCCATAATTCTTGGTTTCATGTTTGGCAAGTCAATCACCCAAACCAAACCCAAGGTCCACCTCAAGCTTGCCAACCAAATCATCCATCGTATTAACCAATCAATTTTCGGTAGACCCACCAACTACGACACCACACATAATAACATTTACTTCCATAAGTAGACAAATTTGTTTAAAATTTGAATTTTGAAAAGTCTCACCTTCCCCAAGGACCCATTTAATAACCACTAGTCTGAGAAGGGAATGTAACCCTATAACACATATCCCATGCCACAGTAGGGGATAGTACAGGTTCTAGAACCTTCTACCAATTTTGAATTTTGAATGGGGTGACCTCGCCTATAGGCTTTGTCCAAATTGTCATTTTTCAAATGGTCCTTACATTCCCTCACTGCTACCTCATCCAATCCAAATCCTACACCATCCATGTCAACAACACCCCTTCTCATCTCCAACTTCACCATCTCACCGAGTAAAGAGGAAGTCTCCATAGTTTACCTAACCTTTCTCTCAACCTCTATTTCATCACCTGAGGCCTCTAAATCTTCCACCTTTGCCATGTCATTGACATGATGCATAGGAATCCATAGGGTGTAGGGATCCACAGTCAATAGGTAAGATGATATCTCTCTATGACAATAGTTCTTTGTATCATATCCAGCCCTACAAAATTTGTTGCAAATGATCGGTGATTGTTAAATATCAATTGTTTTTTCCCATTTCATGAATCTTGATTCCAATTTTTTTTGGTAGCATGGAGCCCTCAGAAAAATTGACATAAATCCTAGTGAAGACCAACCTAGAATAAATTTTTGTTGTCATATGAATAACTATCAACATACCCACGAGTCGAGAAATCCCCAAAAAGACCTCGGGATCCCACAATTCCAAAGTGAGTGCTAGGAGTCGGATCCAAACAGGGAGTTCCTGAAATATTAAATCTTGAAAGAACCTTGGTCACCATTGATGGAGGATAAGGGAAGATTTTTAGTAGACCCACAATGCTCTTGTAAAAAATTTCATCAAATTTTATTTTTCTTGAAAATAGAAAAGGAAGCCTTCACCCACAAGATCCCTTACATCCAAATTGCATGCCGATTTCCTCATGCACCAATCATTTCATTGTAATTTTTATGTTAAATCCTTATTTTTTAATCAATTTATTCGCCGGAGGTGTTTACTTTGAAGAAGGCATTGCTGGAAAGTGTCAAATTCCGGTGGCTTAACTTTACAGGTTGCCAGATTTTAGATATTTTTTGTAAGTCATAGATATTTACTATTCTTTGACTCCACATCCTTTAAATGACATTTTAGACTTCCCAATAACCATTCTTTGGTGCCCTTGCTTTTGGGAGTGGCTTGAGAACGGGCCCGAGTTGTCCTAAAAAATTTGGCGGAGCTGTATAACAGATATTTCAATGGCAATTTTCCTTGCAGTGCAAAAAAATTCTTCAAATTTAAGAGCAATTGATGAGAAATTCTTTCCTCGCGGTGCAAAAGATTTGTTCAAATTTACGAGCAATTGACAGAGAAATTCTAAGCTGATCTCTTCACAGCTCTTACGATGTTCAATTTTACATGTATATGTTTAAGAAAGAACGCAATTTTGTAGGAGATGAATTGTTAGCAATTTGCTTGTAGAGGCATTGTTTCCAATTGAAGGGGGATAAATATGCGGACGGTCTTATTGCGGCTTAACCACTTGCTCATATACTCTGTGACAGTTTTATTAATACTCTGTTTCGTATCGGATTTCTCACACAATTTTTTCAAACCTCGACCTTCACCTTCGCTTGAGTTTCAGATACTTTTTAATTTTCTTTGTACGCATCTTCAAAGTATTATGCTATTAAAATTTAAAGTTGTTTGTTGTACTATTTTTATTTGGACTATTTTCGCCTATTGATTAATTTTTCACAAAATTTTCAAAGATTTGTTAAATTTTCCTTAAAATGTACATGCAGTTGTTAGATTCGCCCAATTATTCATGATTAGCGTAAATAATATGCTTTTCCTAAAATTTGGCTACATTATATATTTCATTTTTCATTTTCACTTGTACAATTGATTCGTAAAAAATAAGAGTACAGGTACGTAGCGAGATTTGCTTTTTTATTTTCTTTTGGCATATGTAGAAAGATCTGCTATTAAATTTTAAAATGGAGGACTATTTACAAAGAATTTATTAAAACACCACAAAAATGTTACTTTATTTAAAACATATGTGCATTAAAAATAAAGTCTATGTTTAAATCTTGAAAATTTGCTACAATATTGAATGGGTTGTGGTCCAGCTGTGTATGATGGTGTAAAAGGTGTTGCCTAGCCATCCACTAAGGTTCCAATTCTAGGAGATACGGATACCAATAAATAAGAAAATGAGGCCACGATTGTGCTAGGATGAAATTGGTGGAATGGAGAACCCTCAATCCTACACAACCAAGCCTAAGAACTCTATGCAGCTAAATCCTTACAATTTTAGATTCAACTTTTTTTTTTTTACTACAATACATTTTTTCCCTGTGTTTGAACCAAAAAAAAATTTCCTATCATATTAGATTCGTTAAAATATACATATATTAATAAATAGATTCAATTTAAGGTCTTCACACCATTAGTTATTACACGAATTTTTCCATTCCTCACAAGTTTTCCCTAAATTTTTATTTGTATGATAAATAATAAGACTTCAAATACTTATAGAGGAGCTTTGAAGCATGATTTGCAGTGAGAAATGAACTCTATACTGAACTTGTTGCCAAGTGTAACTCCCGAAAATAATCTTGTATCTGTAGAAATGAAGCGTTAGGCAACTCATCCATGATGTAGAAATGAAGGGTTAGGCAACTCGTCCATGAACTTGATGGATGTCTGTACGTTGCTATAAAGCTCGTATTTTGTTATGGGCCACACGTATGTTGGTATAGGTGAGTTGATCGAGGTGAATATACAGTTGTTTTATTTGATGAAACAATCACAATGTCTCTTGACGCTGACCATGTCTTCTATAAGATACAACTATGATATTCATTTAAAAGATAACATGTTGTATCATTTGGTTGAACACTTTGCGTTTATTTACAAAAGTTCATATTTTGGCATTTAAATGTTCCCAAAGCGTAGACAACAATCCCATTTTTTCAGTATCCTTCAATCACTTCATTCCATGAGATGACATATCTCTAGGGAATTTTATGTTTGGTGGGTAGATGAGATTAAGAAACCTGCCAATGATACCCAAGATGTTGTAGCTGAAGAGCATCTCCACGCTTCTTATAAACAAGGCTTCCATCTTTGTGTTCTTATCCATCCGATTCTACTCCCGTTGTACATATTCATCAACGTTTGCAACTGCTTGCACCACTCAGGCATAGAGAGTGGTTTCATGTTTACATTTGCTCGCATACTCCTCGCCTTGTTTCACCATATGCAACAAACAGGGCTCCAACCCAATTAGTTTAAATTTTCCAAAGTACTCCCAACCTGTGCCAAAATATAGAGGAATTTTGTTAGATATAGTTGCAAATGTTTTGATAGACATGTATGCAGAATGTGGAACCTTACATAAAGACATGTGAACTGTTTAGCAAAATGTAACTTATGTTCTTCGCTCAAACATCTATCATAGATCATATAATATATTTTACATCCAAACCATATTATACACATAAAATTTAAGCCCTCTCCGACGTAACTTGCAACTCATTTGCAATTGCGATGGGCAACGAGCAGTGAACAAGTAGAAAACAAGATGTGAATGGGAAACGATCAAGCAGTGAGGGCGATGCGAACAAGGAAGGGAAAACTCTAGAATCACCTGCAAAGCCTAAATAATGGGATGCTAGAATGTTTGGAACGAAACATTAGGAACCTATAAATATTTCTCTGACTTGGAGTGAGGACGGACCACATTTGGCCATTCTTGAGACGTTTGTGGAAAAGGCTAGAGCTAGATTCAAATATTCAGTTGTGGGTAGTTTTGCTGGAATAAGACCAAACCTAAACCTAGCAATAGATTGGTGTAAAAGGAAGTGGTGTTGCAAGGTGGAGGTGAGAGATCTTGTAGGAGACAACTTTCAATTTTTCCTCAATGAAGAATAAGATATGTAGAAAGTTTTACAAGGGGTGTTGTGGTTCTTCCAGAGGGCTTCCCTCAACATACATTGTTGGCATCTTGAAATGTTACCACAAGGTAAATTTTAGGAGCTACCCATTTGGATCAGTCTCCTGACTCTATCTTTGGATTTTTGGGAGCCTGAATATTTTTTAGGGATAACGTGATACATGGGTGGTTTTATTGCAGCTGACCTTGCTACTAAACCCTGATCTAGATTGGATTTTTCTTGTCTTTGCATCAATATTCCAGTGGGATCTAAGGTTTCCAAAATAATTTTATTGGATTCTTACATTGATAATTATGAGAACAATATTGATTTCGAGAGCTCACCAATAATCTGTGATAACTCTAAGAGGGTGGGATTCACTTTGAATAATTTTTGTGGAGATGATTCGATCTCATAGCAGATGAAGTTCCCTGAGCCTGTCACCCAAATTGATAATGAGTCTGGGGATAAAGACTATGAGGATCATAGTACAGAGATAGACCCTGACAAGTTGAAGGTGGTTTCTTCCTTAGTTACGTTGATGGTGGACAAGAAATCTGATTTGGTGGATTCTGACGCATGTAGGATGGGGCAGGTGTCTGCTATTTCACTGTTCAATGATCGTGTGATAGGTGCATGTAACAACATGACCGTAGGGTGGGAAGTAATTTCAAATGCCGATTCAAATTTTGAAATAGTGGTCAGTAAAGCATTAAATTCAGTTGGAGTAAGTGAATGTGGGTTGGATGGTTACAATCCTCCACACGGAATATTTTTAGTGCCCGTGGATGTTAAATTAGAGGTGTACCTTAGTTCGGGAGACAAGGGACTGATAGGAAATCAAAGAGAGCTGAACACATAGAAATCACATATTATAAAATATTCTAATCCACACAATATAATATTTTTATTCAATCTCTCAAACATACAATGCCTACATGCATATTATATAGCCATAGAGGTAACAAAAAGAACCTCTAAAATAATAGGGATGTGCTACAAATAAAAACGCGTAATAATATTCAAGGGTATAACACACCAACCTTTAACCTTATTAGGAGTTGTAAATACATTTCTAAATTTATAATTACTAACACAACAAATATAATGTAAACATTATTTTCCTAACGTTCCCTCCTTATTTTTTACATGGGAAGAAGCACATCGGAAAAATTTGAAACATAATCATATGCCTCCACATAATTTTAGGTCTGCATACTGCTCACTTGGATCTTGCTGTCTGGATCTTGTTGCACATGACCAATCCACTTCACCACAATAAATTCCATACTGAATGACCACACTTCCATTGATTCACCTACATACGGGAACTCAAAATTTCCCACTTTCAATTCTAGTGAATGCTTGATTTCACCAACTGATCGATGTTAGAAGTACGACAATCAAAGAATCTTTACAGTAAGAGGATCACTCCAGTTCAGCTACCGTCCTAAATAACCATTCTCATGTTCCAAAATGCACATCCTCCTCTTTTAATTCTTTGGAAAGGGAATACAAACCATGTTTTATTTCTACACATGCTACTCAAAGAAAACAACTTAAATAATCTAAAAGTGTCCAACCAATGCTATACGCGACCCCGTCGTTGGTCACTGACGAGAGGCGTTGATCATCCTCCATCATCCGTTGCCTCCAACCTCTAGTGTACATACTGCTAACTCAGAAGAATATGAACATGAATCACATTTTTTTCCACATTGATATTTTTTTGTCTTCCCTCCTACAATGTGAAACACTTTATTTTTTGGACGTCGGGTAACATTGAAAATACTTTTGTGAGGCAATTTTTTTAAATTTTTTTTTAACTCTTGACTTGTCTTGACATTACTGTGATTACTCTTTTACTTTGACAATGACAACAAGATATTTTAGACACCAAAAATTATCACATTGACAATGTGAAATTTTTTACAAAATGAAAATACTTGATGAATTAATAACAAACTATGACTATATATACTTATTGACATAAGAATATGTGACTTAAATGGAGAGAATCTAAATAACATTTTAAATTTTTTTACTTTTGAGGATTTAGTGCCCACTCCTCTTTGACATTGATCATACTATCATTTTGACTATTGTTGACTAGAGACACAGACATTATTGTTATATTTTGATTAGTAGACATTGGTAGATGGACATTATTATTATATTTCTATTAACATGTTGATAGACAGTATGAATTATTTTGATAATCGTTATGTTGTGACTCTTATTGTGGATTATACAGACTCCTAGAGGCATGGGTAGACATTTCAGTGTTGAGGATGATCTAGTGTCATTACTTTAAATGTACTTACACTTTGGATTTTGACGTACCGATTATGTTTATATGATCGGACTAGCCTAGTGATCTCATAATGTTGATAAAATGGTAGAATTGAAATATATAGAGATTATAAATATTGGTAAAATTGATTAAACTTGATGATGATTTAGTTACGTTATATGATGATGTAAATTGATAAATATGTATGTATTTTTTGTTTGATGTATTTGATACGCACTTGAGGCCGAAGAGGTATTGTTTCGATTTTTTCATTAAATTATATCAAAATAAACAAGAAGGGGTTAGGAGACTAACCATGGAAGAATTTTGAATGGTTGCAACAAAGGTCACCTTGGATACTTTTTGTTCATGTTACTGTTGTGTTATTGTTGAGTTAGTTTGGAGGTCCCCATCGGGGAGGTAACCTCAAATGTGACCATGGGTTTATGTGTTGCTTTTTCTCTCTTTCATTTTATTTATTTTGTGAGTATGTGATTTATTTATTTTAATGCGTTTCTCATTTTATTTATTGATCAAAGTAATTAACTCTTATTAGTTAATTAATCTTGTGATTAAGTAAAGTTGGGATGCGACAAGGGGCATTTAATTGTGGTAGATAATCCTTGTTATTTATTGATTTGAGATGGATTTTATTTATTTTGGTGTTATGTACTCAACCTTACTTTTATAATCTCGAATTTTGACTTTGGAGCCACTTTTGGAGGCTTGTGGGACAAGTTAAACATGCATCATGCCTCTTAAACTCATCTACCAACTAGACCTATGATGTGAGGAGTTGTTTTTAGGCCTCATTATGTGTTTTGGAGGGGAAATGAGGTGATTAATTGCACTTTATTACAAACTCTTTTATTGAGTCCTTTGAAAGTATGGAGTGGATGTTTGTGTGTGTCAGAGGAACTTGTCATACCCTCACCCACCCATCTATGATTCTTGGTATTTTTGTTTGACACAATGAGGTGGATTTGAGGAGAAGTGATGTGGCATCCTACATGGATCCACCTAACCTACCTCTCTCCTTTTTATATTTATGTGAGTGATTTTGGAATTCTTGGAGTTACTTGGTTTTATTTTACACTTGCATATTTTTTGGAATTTTCTTGAACTTATTTCTTGGGAGCTTAGGGAGCTTGCATTTTAGGATTTTCTTGGATTTGGAGGAGATTGATGTTTTTCGTGAAGATTTTGGAAGCTTATAATTGAAAGATAGGGTCTACACCTTTGGATTGTTGTTTTATTGTGTATTTTTTTATAAAGTGAATGCATGTGGTTTATTTGTATGGGGTGGGTATATTTTGGCCTTAAGTATTTTGTTAGGAGAGGGAAGTGGATTAATTATTGTGGAGGTAAAAGGGATTATGTGAGGATTATTATGGAGGGATTTATCGAGAGGTGTTCCACCAATGTGGAGGTAAAAGGCATTATATCATTTTGCATTTTGCAAGGGAGAGATAAGGGGTTGTTTGTGATTGTGAATGTAAAATTGAAGGTCTTGGGTGGACCCTCTTCCCACTTGGGAGGTAAAAGGATATGAATCCATGATATTTTCTCTTTGGGATTACTTTGGAAGCCTTTGTATTTTGTTTAGAAAATTGTAAATGAATTTTTGATATTGTGTTCTTGTATGTATGCATAAGTGTTGTTTGAGTGTATGTAATATGAAGCCTTTCTAAAAGTTGTCATTGCTTACAAAGATTCCCTATTTCACCATTTTTTGGGCTTAGGGACCAATAAGGGCGTTCGATTCACCTTCTTATTGAAATAAAGGCTGGGAGGAGAGCATTTCATACTCCCCGTTACTTTTTTTTGATTTGGAGACGAAGGAGAAAAGCTAAGGAGTTGCAAGTTGATCAATAGATGAAGATATATATTTTGAGATCCCAAAGAAAGAGTCCCAATTTTGTAAATCTTACCATGTTGTTTCCACCTTTGAGTGGAAGGATTATAAATACTTGTATTTTAAAGTGGGTTCTTGTAAATTGATTATCAAATTATGTATTGCCATTGTTGAAAGAAGAGGTTGTAAGTTGTATAAAATGGACTTCTTTTAAATGAAAATTTAAAGCCATGTATTGTATGAGTTGAAAGAATTAATTTTACAGTTGCATTATAATAAAATTGTAGCTCTTTTCAAATCTGAAATTTAATCAAAATTTTTACTACGACTTCATTTGGAAAATGATTCTCCTTGTATTGAAAATATATTGAAAAGATGCTTGTTTCCCTTTAGTATTCTTGTCAATTTTGGTTGTAAAAGGAAAATGAATTTTCATTGAGTTATGTTATACGTTTATCTCCTTTAAATAGGTATAGAAAATGATAGTATCTTAGTTTGTTTTCCTTAAATTTCACTAGTTTGCAAAAGAAAAAAAAGGATTTAACTAGTCCATTTTAAATAAATAAAAAATAAAAAAACTACTCTTTTGTACTTGAATACCTTCACAACTAATAAAAACACTTCACTGTATTTAAACATATATACAAATATACAAATTGCATAAATTTTTTGTTCTCTCATATATTAGTTATATAAATGAGTAGTATTTCACAAATAGATTGTGGAAAAAAATTTAAAAAAATTAGTTTTATATATATATATGTCTTAAATAGGACATCCTTTTTTTATAAATATTAATAAGGAATTTATGTATTAAAATATTTATATATATATACAATATTATTATATTAATAATAAAAATCAAAAAATAAAATTAATACTTACCATTCGGCCTACACCTTTCATTTGAAACAAGTTTATATAAAACAAAAAAAACATTGTTTAAAGTTCTTAGTAGCCAAATGGCCTAAGCAACCATTTAATACTATAGTGGGTTGGGGGCGGCGCCCCCACCCCTCATTTATACACAGCCAAAACCATTACCAGTGACCTTCTTTTATGTACTGTCATCACCAATCCAGCACTATGATAATTCTTCACCGAGAACTCCTCGTGCTATGATTATTTACTAATGCACAGCCTTTAGTTTGGTGGATGTAATTTGGAAAAAAACAACAACATAACACAAGAATACCATCGACTATGATAAGACGGAATGATGACAAATCTGAGATATCAAAGTAAATTATAATATTAACATGAAATTGTTACAATCTCACCCATGAGGTACTTCAAGTGTTATTGACTTCACTTGCCTTTCACCAAGACTATGGGAGAAACTTTACAATTACACCTCTTAATGGCTTCTTCAACACACCTTTAAACTGATGCTTCCTTTACACACTTCATACAATATTTCTCAATACTTCCCTCTATGCTAAATGAGGGGGGTGGCCTCTCTATTTATAGAACTTCCAAGCTTATCCATCTTATCTTTAAGATAGGATAAGAAATCCACTCTGACGAATCATATTCCATACCTTAACTCTTATCTGTACATGTAAGCTTATCTTTTAAGATAATATAAACCTTATCATTTTACATGGGTTCCACATTTTTAGACTTTTTACAAATGAAATACACAAAATATTTATGACCTTACTCCTTGTCCTTATTACCAATATAATATTTCTAATTCCTAATCATGTAGACCCTACTTCTCTAAATACCCAAACTTTGACATTTTAACATTACCGGACCACTTACGACAAATATTTACTTTTTACAACATTCCTATTGTACTTTGACTGTTACCGTACTCCACATTATTGGTGGCACCATACTGACGGCGCCGATATCTTCTATCAGACGCTACTACTAATTATACTTAACGACATCCTATTCCTAATACATACATTAATAAAATAGAAATTACGGAGGAAAATTTTAGTGTCGACATCTTCCCCCTTCCTAGCTTCTACTCCGTCCTCGGACTAGACTATTCTGGTGCTTAGAAAATATTCAACTTGTCGTGGTTGACCCATTTCGTAATGGGAGTGCCATCTAATTCCTTTAGTCATTACGTACCATTTTCATGCACAGCTGCTATTTTGTAGGCCCCCATCCATTTTGGAAGAAATTTTCTCTGTCTTCTTTTTTTGTATCTGGAATCATATACTAGAACCAAGTCATTCACATGAAATGGAGACGAACGGATCTTTTGATCAAAGTATTCCTTCTGCTTCATTTTCTTCTTATGGCTTGTATCCTTTGCTATTTCCCTCATTTCCTCTAGCAAATGAAGATGTACCAACCTTTCTTTTACTGAATCACTTTCATCCATCCTTTCATTTTTCATAACTCTCACAGTGGGAATATCAAATTCAATAGGAAGAAATGGATCAATGCCATAGGCCAACTGAAATGGGGAGTATCCTGTTGCTGACTTTGATGTTTCCCTATATGCCCACAATGCTGCATGAATCCTTTTATCCCATTTATGTACATGCAAGGCTGCATCTTTTGCTAGAATTTGACACAACACAAAATTTGTTCGTTCCACCTGTCTATTTGTGCTTGGCTTGTATGTTGTTGCCTTCTTGTGCTTAATAGAAAACTTATTGATTAGGGCTTCTACCACCTCAGTAATGAAGTGGCTTCCTTGATCTATTATAATTTCTAATGGACAACCAAATCTAGTGACAATGCGTTCATATATGAACCTTGCCACTTCATCCATGGAAGCTGTTTTCAATGGCCTAGCTTCAACCCACTTGGTTAAATAATCTATGGCAACTACAATATACTTATTTTGGTGTGAGGTAGTTGGAAGTGGACCTATAATGTCTATTCCCCACTTTTCAAAGGGACCAAGTGGAAGAATAGGGCATAATGGAGCTGATGAAGTCTTACGGTTACTATGTGTTTGACAAATATCACATGTCTTACAATAATTATAACAATCTTTAAAAAGAGTGGGCCAGTGATAACCTGCATCCAAGATCCTTCTTGCTATAAGTTGTCCAGAGAAGTGCCCTCCACATGTACCATTGTGGAATTCTTCTAGCAGTTCCTTCCCTTGATCACATCCAATTGCCCTCTTGTATTATCCATCAAGTCCTATTCGAAATAATACTCCACGCAGAATAGAATATGAACGATTGGCTTGAGTAATCTTTCTCTTAGTCTTTGCATTAGCACCATCAGGAAACTTGAATTCATTCAGATAATTCCAAATATCTATGTATTCACTAGGGATTGTGTCAAGGGATAACAATGCTACATCGGGGAAATCATCATCATCACAAGATGATCCTAAACCATCATAGGCTCGAGAGAGTGCATCTGCATTGACATGCTTCTTTCCTGGCCTATCTATAATATCAAATTCAAATTCTTGTAGCAAAATTATCCATCTTGCTATCCTCCCTGATGGGTTAGGCTTATTTACAATATATTTTAGAGCCTGATGATCTGTTACAACTAGAAATTTTTTCCCTAGCAAGTAATTTCTAAACTTCTTTACAGCAAAAATGATAGCCAAAGCCTCTTTTTCAGTTACAGTATAATTTACCTCAGCACTGCTCATTTGTCTGCTCCCAAAGTAAATTGGATGTTCATTCCCATTTTCATCCTTTTGGCTCAAAGTACTTCCTAGTGCTGCATCTGAGGCATCAATGTACACAATGAATGGCTTGCTCCAATATAGATTCTTCAAAACAGGTGAAGACACCAGGGCTTCCTTCAGTTGTCCAAAAGCTTCATGTGCCTTATTTCCTGGTTCATAAGTAACATCCTTCTTCAAGAACTGGGTTAGTGGTTGTGCAATCTTTGAGAAATTCTTGATGAACCTTCTATAGTAACCCACATGGCCTAAAAATGATCTCAACTTACTTCTATTAATAGGAAATGGTAAATTTTTGATTTTTGAAACTTTATCAGGATCAGTACCAATACCATCTTTGGATACAACATGCCATAACAAAACGCCTTTAGAACATCCAAAGACACATTTTGTAGGGTTTAGTGAGGCTTGTGCTTCATCTAACCTTTGAAATGTTGTCTCCATCTAGTGCAGGTGGTCCAACTTGCTCCCAGAGATGCAAAAATCATCTAGAAATACTCTGATGAAGGTCCCAATGTAGGGTTTGAACACCCTATTCATCAAACGCTGGAATGTTGCTGGAGCATTACACAACCCAAAAGTCATAACTCTATAAGCAAACGTTCCCCAAGGAGTGATGAACGTGGTCTTTAGCTGATCTTTCTCTGCTATACGGACTTGGTTGTATCCGCTATATCCATCAGCAAAACTATAACACTCCTGGGTAGCTACTTCATCCAAGATCTGATCTGAGAATGGAAGAGGGTAATGATCCTTCTTTGTTGCCTTATTGAGCTTCCTGTAATCAACACAAATGCGTAGCTTCCCATTCTTTTTTATTGAGATCACAATGGGAGAAACCCATTATGAATTCTCCACAGCAAATATGAATCCTGCATCAAGCAACTTATCTATTTCTTCTTTTACAGTCTTGGAAAAAATAGGATTCATTATATATGGCATTTGCTTTATAGGCTTAGCAGCATCTACCAGCTCAATAGAATGTTCTACCCAACTTACTTGACGGAGTTCCTTGTAATCAAAAGTGAATATGTGTATGTACCTTCGAAAGAGATGGAGGTAGGATTCCTTCTCACTCTCCATCACAGCATCACCAATCTTTATTTGTTGGAGACGATCATCAACTTCTTCTTCAGATAATTTTATGGGGTCATGAGTCAGTGTGACTGGAAGGATATCCATGATTGAAACATCAACCTCACTTTCTTCATCTTCAATGTCCACTTCACTGGTACTAGAGTAATCAGAGGATGTCCAATCATCAGTTTCATCACTTGAATCCACAGGTTCTGCCTTATGATGTCGGGGGATCACATTTATCTTCACCCTCTCTCTACCACGTCCAAGTGTCATGAATCCTTCATTCCAGTAGTTTCTTGCATGAACTCTCCTTAGCAATGGTCTTCCCAGCAGCATTGGGTATGCAACAGTAGCATTTTTCATCACCTGAAAGTCTACCACACATACAACACCCATAAAAGATATTTCGACATTTGAAACTACACCTTCTGGTTTAGTTTTTCCTTTATTTAATGACCTTAACATAAGTGTTAAAGGGCGATCAATTTTTAAACCCAACATATTCATTACAGAATCGGTTATTACATTAACTGCAACACCTCCATCAACTAAGACATCATGAATTGAAATACCATTACATAATACCTCAGCTTGTGGAGCATAGGGATCTGCCTCTACCTCCAAAATAGGGACCTCAACCTCCTTTCTTCGTCAAGCATTGAGTCCACTTCGCAGCTCCTGCCTCTTCTCATAAGACATAGCCAAGAGTTGACCATATGTAATATTTGCAGGCCTTTTGGACAGATCTTCCAAGATGGAGTATGGTCCTTGCCCCTGTGAAATCAGAAAATTCTACACACCCAAATTTCTTCTCCTATGTTTCTTACTATTTTCTCCTTTCATCTTCTTAGGATCATTTCCATCTTGATTATCTTTTTCTTTCTTTCTTTTTGTTACAAACTCATCTACTTCATTATTTCTGCTCTTATCTACTACATCAAAATAATTCATAGGTGCTTTTCCTTTATCATTATCTCCTTTACCAGATGTAGAAGCTCTATCTAGACAATTATACTTATAATGACCCTTTTTACAACAACCATAATATACAACTTCAGAAATATTTCTTTTTGGACCTCTATCTCCTCCCTTAGAACTAAATTCTTTTCCTTGAAGAAGATTAATAGTTAACTGACCCATCTTTTTGAGCAGATCTTCATACTCAGTAGATGTACTAGGAGAAATATTTGTGCTCACCGGGAGTGGTTGTGGATTCTGGAAAAAAGGTGCTGGTGTAGGCTCTACTTTAGCAACAATTTCTTTGGGCTCCTCTTCCATGCTTTCTTCTTGCCTTCTTGCAATCTCCTTTGCTTGTTCAATGGTAGCTGGGCGATCATACTTCACTCGTTGTCTGATCTCTGGCTTCATCCCAATAATGAAGTGCTTACAGAGGAGATTATCCATGCCATTCATCAACCCATCCGCTAATCCTTCCTTCCGGATCTGGGCATCGAGATTCCTCCTTAGCTCTAGAACACGAGCATGATAATCCCTTATCTTCTCCTTCTCTCCTTGGGATAGCTTTGTGATATCTATCATGAGATCTGCATATTTCTGTTGTTCACCAAATTCTTCAAGAAAACTTTCAGTTAATAAATCCCATGAATTTTTCACATTATCACCTAGTGTTTCAAACCACCTAAGTGCTGAACCATCCAAAAAGGTAGGAAAAAATTTAGTCCATTGTTCCCTTCTTATAAGGCCATTACAAATACAAGATCATTTAAACTCTTGAATGAAAGAAGAAGCATCTTCATTAGATTGAGCTGAAAAAATAGGAATCTTTCCCATTTTTAAAAGTAACCACCATAAAATACCAACCCACAAGTACAATCAATAAGACTTATGTGCACAAATAATTGGATTCACTATACTAGAAAGTGACTTTACACCTTTCTACAGTAAAATAGAAATGACCACGGTAAACTATGGTAAAACTTGACTTACTGCGGTAAAAACTGATTTTACTGTGGTAAACACTATTCACAGTAAAAAGTGAAGTTACTGTGGTAAATACTATTCACGGTAAAAAGTGACTTTACTGCGGTAAATACTATTCCTAGCAAAAATGACTTTACCATGGTGACTACTATTCATGGCAAAAATGACTTTACCATGGTAACTACTATGCACAGTAAAAACAAGGTTACCCTCCAATTGATTTTTGACTAAGTGGGAATATCTCTCCAGAAAATCCACCAACGAGGAATGGTCCCGGCAACGGAACCAAAATGTCATCACCAATCTGGCACTATGATAATTCTTCACCAGGAACTCCTCATGCTATGATTATTTACTAATGCACAGCCTTTAGTTTGGTGGATGTAATCTGGAAACAAAACAACAACATAACACAAGAATACCATCGACTATGATAAGACGGAATGATGACAAATCTGAGATATCAAAGTAAATTATAATATTAACATGAAATTGTTACAATCTCACCCATGAGGTACTTCAAGTGTTATTGATTTTACTTTCCTTTCACCAAGACTATGGGAGAAACTTTACAATTACACCTCTTAATGACTTCTTCAACACACCTTTAAACTGATGCTTCCTTTACACACTTCATACAATATTTCGCAGTACTTCCCTCTATGCTAAATGAGGGGGATGGCCTCTCTATTTATAGAACTTCCAGGCTTATCCATCTTATCTCTAAGATAGGATAAGAAATCCACTCTGACGAATCATATTCCATACCTTAACTCTTATCTGTACATGTAAGCTTATCTGTTAAGATATTATAAACCTTATCATTTTACATGGGTTCCACATTTTTAGACTTTTTACAAATAAAATACACAAAATATTTATGACCTCACTCCTTGTCCTTATTACCAATATAATATTTCTAATTCCTAATCATGTAGACCCTACTTCTCTAATTACCCAAACTTTGACATTTTAACATTACCAGACCACTTACGACAAATATTTACTTTTTACAACATTCTTATTGTACTTTGACTGTTACCATACTCCACATTATTGGCGGCACCGTACTGACGGCGCCATTATCTTCTATCAGACGCTACTACTAATTATACTTAACAACATCCTATTCCTAATACATACATTAATGAAATAGAAATTACGGAGGAAAATTTTAGTGTCGACAGTATAGAGCCTTGTTTGGGGCCGAACCACATTTAATCAATATTAATAAATATTAATAGTTATTAATATATATACACTCACAAACATGCAAATATCAAAGATAAGGAAAAATAAAACAAGGGTAAATGGATACCAACAACAAGCAATGTGGTTGCTTTCCAAAATAATATATATATGTGAAACTACAAATCCTAATAGACACTAAATGGAGAAAGGAGGTTCTTCCTCATTCCCAAATCTTGGATCAAGAGACAAAAAATTTCCATAGTCTTTCCTTAGCTCCATGGCCTCCACTCCCCTAAACGTGCAAATTAAAACCAATTAGGGTGTAAAGAGCATAAAAGAATCTCATAAGGATTTTTTAGGGCTTGTTGGGTCAACCTAGATCTAAGCGTGCTAATAGATCTAATCCGAAGGTTGAAAATTGTCCCTACAAATTTAAATGGTTGACATTTTTATGGGAATAAGTTTTTAATTAAAAGGTATGGGTAATAAGAAAATGGGTCCACTTAGTGGTTTAGGATAAGTGTGACCCTTTTTATTATAGTTTGATAAATAAATAAATTAATTTTGATTTAGTGATTGAAGCAGTAATATTTTGCATGGAAAATTAGATAATGTTATAAAAGAATTAAATTATTTAGAATTTTAATATGTAGTTAAATAACTATATGATGGATTGGGTGTTAGGTTAAACCAAATTAGGAGATGAACCTTTTATAACTTAAGAGGGTTTTCTTTAAAAGGGTAAATTAACGAGATTGACCTAGTTAATATATTTAAATTGAATTAATGGAAACCCTAGAAGAGGATTTAAATCTGAAATGATTGTAGAAAAAAATTAATAATATTTAATTATTCATTTGGTTATGACTAATTACAAATATGTGAAATTATTAAGTGTAATTAAAGAGTATTGACTTGGTAACCTTTCAAAAAATAAAATCCATAATTTTTCATAAATAATTATTGGGGATTGACATGGCTTGGTTTGTCATAATAGTGGGCATTACAGAGGACTCAAATGACAACTTGAAAAAAGATTCAAATGACTATACAATTTTATAATGAAACATAACACACGACTACAAAGAGATTCATATATCTAAAACAATGCTTTATATTACATTTACTTTTGACTCATTTAAAAATGACGACACATAAGAAATGTATGGACCAATTAAAACTCTTAAAAAATCACATTGACCTTGAATGGATAGTAGAAAAATGGCCAAAGCGACCATTTTATGAATAAAAAGAAAAATGTTATAGTCGTTGGGGGCGGCACGCCCACCCCCATTTGTACACAGCCAAAACCATTACCAGTGACCTTTCTTTATGCATAGAGCCTCGTTTGGGGCTGAACCACATTTAATCAATATTAATAGTTATTAATATATATACACTCACAAACCTGTAAATATCAAAGATAAGGAAAAATAAAACAAGGGTAATTGGATACCCACAACAAGCAATGTGGTTGTTTTCCAAAATAATATATATATATATATATATATATATATATATATATATATATATATATATATATATATATATATATATAACTACAAACCCTAAGAGACACTAAATGGAGAAAGGAGGTTCTTCCTGTTTCCTAGATCTTGAATCAAGAGACATAAAAAATCCATATTCTCTCCTTAGCTCCATGGCCTCCACTCCCCCAAACCTGGAAACAAAAATGTGCAAATGAAAACAAATTAGGGTTAAAAGAGCATAAAAGAATCCCATAAGGATTTTTAGGGCTTGTTGCATCAACCTAGATCCAAGCATCCTAATAGATCTAATCCAATGGTTGAAAATTGTCCCTACAAATGTAATTGGTTGAAATTTTTATGGGAATGAGTTTTTAATTAAAAGGTATGGGTAATAAGAGAATGGGTCCACTTAGTGGGTTAGGATAAGTGTGACCCTTTTTATTATAGTTCGATAAATAAATAAATGGCTTTTGATTTAGTGATTGAAGCAATAATATTGCACATGGAAAATTAGATAATGTTATAAAAGAATTAAATTATTTAGAATTTAAACATATAATTAAATAACTATATGATGGATTGGATGTTAGGTTAAACCAAATTAGGAGATGACCCTTTCATAACTTAAGAGGATTTTCTTTAAAAGGGTAAATTAACGAGATTGACCTAATTAATATATTTAAATTGAATTAATGGAAACCCTAGAAGAGGATTTAAATCTGAAATGATTGTGGAAAAAAATATTTAATTATACATTTGGTTATGACTACTTACAAATATGTGAAATTAATTAAGCGTAATTAAAGGGTATTGACTTGGTAACCTTTCAAAAAATAAAATCCGTAATTTTTCATAAATAATTATTGGGGATTGACATGGTTTAGTTTGTCATTTTAGTGGGTGTTACAGAGGACTCAAATGACAACTTGAAAAAAGACTCAAATGACTATACAATTTCATAATGAAACATAACACAAGACTACAAAGAGACTCATATATCTAAAACAACACTTTATATTACATTTACTTTTGACTCATTTAAAAATGACGACACATAAGAAATGTATGGACCAATTAAAAATCTTAAAAACTCACATTGACCTTGAAGGGATAGTAGCCCATTGCTAGATGCATATGGATGTAAAAAGAGGCTTATTTGGATACCAAGATGGCTTGAAACTCAAAAGGAAATATGAAATAATGATTTTTACACGAGAACAACCCAATGGAGAACACAAACAAACTATTACAAAATCTCATATATAGTAAATTATATACCAGATTATCATGTGTCTAGATTGTGTGTAGGTGTCTATGGAACAAAAATTATGACAAATAAAATGCAGTCAAGTAAGGAGATTACACGAGCTTCAATGTGATTGAAAACTATTTGAACAATGTATGGAAATTGAGAAAGATTGACGATGACATAATGGATAGGGACATGTTATCTAATTTGTTAGGTATGAACAACAACAAAATAGTGCATTGAACTAGATGCATAAAATGGAATTGTTGGATGCTCAATTAGATCATTTTGGAGAATGATACTGTTGAGTTTCCAACATAGGGAAATAGATCTCAGGATTGCACCATATATAGCCATTGATATGGTTGATTCTTATAGACATACACATGATTTTTTTCAAGGAACATAGAGTTAAAATATGACAAATTTAGGTGATGTTGGTGGAGAGAAATATATCAAATGTGGACATGATTATTGCAATAATGTTATGTGGTTTACTCTTTTCTACTGACATTTGGAATGGTTCTATTTTTTTGTAAAATGTGTTCTCGATGTTATATGGGGGTATACCCTGAGGTGTATTGGTTCCTCATCCTAGGTCATCTTGACATAGACATGCCTTATTTCTCTCTAATGGAACTGATGGGATTTTAAAGTGATCTAGAACACTTGAGAAATGACCTCCCCTTTTGATATATTGTAGATTTTCACTAAGGATAATATTTTTATTTGTTCCCTTGTGTACACAATAGTTGACTAGTTATGGATGGTGATTATCTTCTTCTTACACCCTGGTATGAGTTTGATATTCATCAGGATAGGTGCATTACTCTCTAAGAACTTATGGATTTTGTCATGGGTATAACATTCCAACTCATTGACCTAGTATGAGGAGTTATAAATGGATTGTGTACAATTGGGATAGGATGGTCCACTAATGGTCATACTAGATTTATAACTTGGTTCTTTGTATTACACCCTCAAGAAACAAATCCACCTCGGATTTTGGGAGTAATAAATGGGCTACAGAATGACTATGGTTATACTCAATCTTCTTTGAGGTTTTTGTTTAAATAAGTATTGTTGAAGTTTTGATCTACGATGTACCCACAAGATAGATATACCCTGGTTACATCTAATCCCGTTTTGTGGAATCACTTGTTTAGCATCTATACTACTGCTATGACTTAATGTTAATATCTATAGTTACGTTTAGGTCAGATTCTCCTTGACCGGGATTTAGGTTCAACTTTCCTTTATTTGGAATTTTTCTACTTAGAGGTTTTAGTTTAGATGGTCGTATTAAGTTTATGACTCGTGGCTATGTATTTATATCATTTGATATTGTCATCATGGGGCTATACCTCTTGTCCTGTAGAGGCTATGTTTGAGCCACAATCATTTGATTTCTCTCTTAGCTATATCTTGACAAAAAAAATTAGTACAGAAAGTGTGGTGTCTATGGAGTTTAACCAGCCTTGTCATCTTGAATTGCTTGCAATGTAATGTGAGGCATTTTGTAAAGGGTTTATAAAAAATTTCGGATGTCTTGGAAACCCCTCCACTCAATCTATTGAACCTATTCTTTTTTTTACCATAGACATTTTTCAACTCCCTCATACTAATCTAAACTCATCTTGAACTCGTAAAATCAACATTTAGCTTTACTTCATAATGTACGCCTCAGACTCGTATCTACTTAAGTGATAGGTTGTTGGCAGACTCACTCGAGAATGCTATCCTAGTGATGCATGTAACTCTTTAGAGTGACCCTTGGTGAACTTGGTGTGTTCTGTTTTGGTTCATGACCTCTTGTTTTCTATGAACTCAATAATGTGGTAAGCTAGGCTCTTCACTGACATATTTTTTAAAGACTTTGATTGGTAATGAGATAAAAGACTGATCATTGGTTGATAAACTGACTTATTAGTGTACCCATGAGTACCGGTATTTACCTTAGCTCATGTTCAACCGTAAGTACAGTCATTGCTATTTATCCTCACCCACTCATGTGTGTGGATAAACGACATTGGTTTATTTATGCTTAGACTACTAAGAGATATTATCTAGTTGTTAGGACTATAGTTCTTTCCTTGATCTATGTATATTGAATCTAGTGGTTGTAATTCCGTAGATCTATGGTATTGACTAAGATCCTATAGATGTCATAGTATAAGCGTAAATCTATGGACTTAGACTATTTTTTTCCATTGAGAATTATGGCTTGAATCTACGACCTTTAGACTAGTTCTTAGATTTTTATTCCTTGCCTATATAAGCAAGTGCCCATTCCAGATTAGGTATTTACATTGAGTTCCATAATAACCTAGGTATGATTATTGCTGCTCATTAATTTGTAAAGGTTTATCCTAACCCAGTTATATCTGTGCGATATTGCTTTTTATCTTATTTAGATATTATGATGTATTGATCTAGTTGTTAGGTATAGTTCTTTCCTTGATCTATGGTATTGATCTGGTTATCATTCCTAGATCTATGGTATTAGAGTAGGATCCTTGCTATTGACTAGTTCGTCTCATAAGTTTATGGATTTTGCAAATATTTTTTTAATGACTAGTTCATTTCATGATTTATGGATTGATCTATGACCTTGACTGGTTCTTAGATTGTTATGCATTTCCTATGAAAAACAGAGGCCCATTCTCATTGGATTTCATTGAGGTGACAAAACCCTAAGATATGACTATAAACTCAACTCATTTCGGGAGGCAATCAGGTTTATGTCAAGTTTTTGTTGCGAATCTACTTTCATCATAGGTGCTCGTGATGTTTGATTAGCATCCGTGTTCTTGACTTGACATGATTTGGTTATTGTTCCTTTTATGGTATCAGAGCTTAGGAGATTGCTATGTGACATTCATCTAGTAAGTGCTTATTTTGCAAATAAATTTCTTTATTATTTGTGTGGTGAAGGAAAGAGCATTTTATTCTATTTTAGTGGAAACTAAAATAAATAATAGAGCATAATATTGAAAAAATGGTATCTTTTGATTGGTAACTTGGTTTTGAGTGCCTTTTTTGTAAAAGTGTGTAGTTTTTTATGCTATTTCCATTGGACATATTTATTTTTATAATTGCACAAAATAATTATAAAGTGCTATATTGTAACACACACTCATTATAAAGTGCCAAAATCTAGGGGGGCTCTTGTCGCATTGTTTAGGGGTCTTGTTGTAGTTGTTTGGTTCTTGCATTTCTTTTGGTGATTTTTTTAAAGATGGCATCTTTATATAATTCTACATTAGATCATTTTGAGCCATTAACAACACATAATTACCACACATGGAAACCAAGAATGGAAACAATAATCAAGCGGAAAGGATTATGGGCTTTAACTTCTTCAAGAAAAACCAATGCTCACTATAGAATATGAGAAATTTTAGTACCAATGCAAATTTGATGAGTGTATGGGTTTGATAGTAACTTATGTAAGTGACAGTCTTTTATTTCATTTAGAAAAGTGTGACTCTCTTTTCAAAATATGGAAGAAATTAGAGGATTTATTTGGTAGTGGATCATATGATAGCCATGCAATTTGAAATTGAGATCACCTCTCTTAATCCTGAAGATTTTCCAACGATTATAGACTATCTTACCAAGTTCAAGAATTTGTTGACACAGTTGAAGGGGATTGAAAGAGATAAGAAAGATGAAGAGTGTGTTTACTTGATTCTATCCAAGTTGAGAGAACCATTCCAAAATTTTGCTTCTACCTTTTTCTCTAGCATGGATGCCTTAGGTGACACCTTCAAAATGCCTAACTTAGAAACAATTTTGTGAAATACTTACTAGGAAAGAATCCAAATTATCTCACTTTGAATCTTCCACCTCTCAAAAGGCATTAGTTGCATCTAATCCTAAGGGCAAGGGAAAACCAAATAGTAAAACCAAATCCACACCTTCTCCATCTCAAAATGCTCCTAAACCCAAAGAAAACAACTCAAAACCCAATGAGTCTTCTAACTCCAAGAATAAGTCTAGCCGTTCATGCTCTTTTTGTGGGAGTAGTAATCATGAAGAAAATAGGTGTTATGCAAGTCTTAGAGGATGTAATCAAGAAACACTAGATTTTTATCTCCACTCCACCTCCTTCTAATCAGCATGGAAAATCACTTAATGTTGTTGGAAGATCTTAGTCACCACTTGTCAGACAATTGGGCTATAGATTATAGTTCTTCTCATCACATGACTTCTTCCAAGGAGTCTTTTGTTTCTCTAGGTGATCACACTTATACCAAACTTAAAAATATATCTATAAGTAGATTTATTATTTTTAATATCACCAACAAGGTGATCAACATCACACACACAAAAAATAAGTTTACATAATTTGTACAAGTATAATAAAGGCCATAATTAGTTATACCTTTGATACACCTTAATATATTTTCTGTTAAATTTCAATGATCTATGTATGGATCTTGCATGTACCTTGAAGAAACACCTAAAACATAACAAATATATGGCCTTATAATAGGTAGATAAATTAAAATTCCAATTAATTCACTATATGGTGTAGGATTTGGTTTTCAATGTGTTGGTTTTAGATCAAGGTTGATGCCAAATCCAATAGGGATGAATACAAGTTTACAATTAATCATGTCAAATTTTATGAATAAATTATTGGCATATTGTGATTCAGATACTACCTTTGAGCTCTGATATTGAAATATACCCATGCCTAGAAAATTAAAGAGCATGCCTAAATCAGTATTCTCAAAGTATTTTTTAACATCTAGATTTATATTTATGAATGACGATGGTTTGACTCTTTGTTATGAGAAGATCAATCAAAACATAAAGTATTATTAAAATAATATGATCATCATCTACTTTTACAAGCATATCATTATTAGAGAGGCAAATAGAAAATCCTAGAGTTTTAAAATAATTGTTTATCTTTGAGTAATAAGCTCTAGGAGTTTTTTCAGACCATAAAGTGATTTCTGTAACCTACTTACATAAGTTTTCTTATAAGGTTATTCAAATCCTTTCAAGGTTGAGCCATGTAGATTCTTCTTTAAGATCGTCATTCATAAATGCATTCTTAACATCTATTTAGTGGATTTCCCAACTATGTTATGTTGCAAGAAAAATGAGCATCCTTACAAATCTCATTTTTACAATAGGAGAAAATATTTCCACATAGCCAATCATGGGTTTTTAGTAAAACCATGAGCAACTAACCTTGATTTGAATTCATCAATTCCACCCATGGAATCATATTTGATATTATAAAGACACTAAGATCCAAAATATTTCTTTTTGTTGGTGGAGGAACTAGTTCTCATGTATGGTTATTTATTAGAGTATCATATTCATATCTCATGGAATCCCTCCATCTCTCATCTTGGTTGGATTCCTCAAAATATTGGGGGTTCACTATTATAAAGATTCTTAAAGGCATGGTAAGTGTACTAGCTCCTATCCATTTTGTTTAGATTTTCAAGGTTAGAATTTTGAATTAAGGATTGATCCCATCTTTATATTTTGGATTGGTTATGAATTTTCGGTGTCTCCCCAGCAACATGATCATTCACAGTGTCCATATTTGGATCATCATTTTCTAGGAAATCAATATCTTCATTAAGAGAAACTTGAGAGGGTTCTCAAGAAGACACAAAATATTATTTTCAAGAATTTGAGCATTTATACTCTCAATGATATTTCGTTTAGATGGATATCATGACCTTAATACTTTTATTTTTCCTCCATAACCCAAAAATATACAAGAGTATAGATTCAAGTTCTTTTTTATTATGAATGAAAATAGAAGCAGAGCTACCAAATATTCCTAAACCCACAAATATACAAAAGTAGGAGGCAGATTCAAGTTCTTTTTTTATGAATGAAAATAGAAGCAGAGCTACCAAATTTTCCTAGATGCTAAAAATTTGGTTTCTTCTTAGCCCAAAATTCAAGAGGATTCAGTTCATGCAAGGATTTTGTAAGAACTCTAGTAAGGATGTGGACACTAGTGGTCATAGCTAATTCCCACAGAAATTCAAGAACATTAGTAGAGTGTAACATGGTTCTTGTCCTTTCTAAGATGGTCATGTTTTTCCTTTTTGCAACTCGATTTTACTACATGAATAAGGAGTTGTTTACTCTATTTTTATTCCATAAAAATTTCATAAAGAATTAAATTTTTTACTTATATACTCAACACCATTATTAGTTCTTAACATTTTGATTTTTAGGTTAGACATGTTTTCAACTGAAGCTTAGAATTTTTCTTAATATAAATCATCATTTGTGATCAAATTACTATGGATAAAAGGCACCACCAAGAGAGGATTCGATTGGTCCTCTTTTTAAGTTCAAGGGGATAATTTGAATTTATATATAGTTTGCCCAGAGGGTTGATCATTGTGTTGCTTACCATTAATGAATCCTTGGAATAAAAGGCACCATTTCCAAGATTAGATACTTATTGGTCCTGCCTAGAACCGTGTAATAAATTAATCAAAGGGATGATAATTTGTCTTTATATGCTAATGTTTGTGAGAGGGTTGATGTTCTGATTACCATGTAATAGGGAATCAAATCTTCGCATGAATAACCATTTAAATTATGCCTAGGCCATTGTGTAAAAAAATGCCTTGAATCAATAATGAGATACATAACATGTATATAATTTCAAAAGTTGACCATCATGGGTTTTTGATTTGTGCAAGGAGTACAAATCTCGCTAAAATAACCATTTAAAAATTCTAGGAGAAGGAAGGTACCAATGTTTCTTCTACTTGGGTGGTAATGGTTGTCTACAATAGTATTGATATTTAATGAAACAATCTGATTTTCCTAAACAATTTCAAATGTGCATGGAGTACAAAGATCTAATTTTCCTTTAAATGAATCTAGATGAGTAATCTGAATTTTCAAGAGATAACTTTTGGCTTAAACTAGTGATTGTTGTAAGTGAAGGAAGACAAAATATGGTGTAAACAATTTCAAATGTAATGAATCCAGGATTTGTCGGTCACAGTGCACCTACAGAACAAAATTTGAGATCAATGAAAATTTCCACTTGTGATAAATTTGTCTCACTATTGCATATTCAATAAGTAACAAACAAGACTACTATAACCATTTTAATAAGAGTTGTCTTAATTTGAATGATAGGTTAAAGAAAAATAATAACTACCATGACTCATAAGTTAACAAAGTTCAACTAAAGATGACTAAAAATATATTGAATATGATAAGTATCATCCACTAATAATATATGGTCAACATGCAAGAAATCATTGTTAGTTTAAGTGACATATGCAGAACCATCATGTACATTAGTCAAACTATGTGCCCCAATCTCTCTTGAAAATACAATGACCTAAAATAAGACTAAATTCAATCATATATAATTATAAATTTACCCCACATATTAGGGATAAATAGATAGTTATGCTGATTGAATGGACTTTACTAGTACAGTTATTTCCTAATCGCACACTTAACCACATGTCTTAAACACCAGTGGGATTGAAGCTTTAATTAGTCTTATAGTCTAAAACTTAGGAAGTCAAATTGAGGGTATACTCGTATGATTAACCATTGAAAAATCTTACAAGGGAAAATCGTGAACAAAGCAAAAAGTTGCAGATCTATGAGTAACAATTAGTTTAGCATAAGGTTACATAAACATAAACCAATACATTGAACAATACTACATTGATGTTAGTTTTTGAGAACCTTTCAACTTGACTTTCTTAGAATTTTTAAGGCCTAGATATCACAAAGGAATAGAACAATATTCTTTGTTAATAAATCATTAAGGATATCATACCTGACAATTTGTCCTTGAGGCAACGCTATTTAGAATCCAATTGTGCATTAGATAGTCAAAGGATAGTACAATCTTTGGGCAACAACGTTTTTGACTTATTATGGATATCATAATTTTAGAGGATGTGTAATGAGATCAACGAGATTATTTCATTAGAATCCATAATTTCATTGTCATGTAAGCCTAAATTGATTATATTCTATGTTTCATGCAATGCAATCCTCTTTTGCTCTTTGTCTTGATTATTGAAAATTTTGAATTTACTTTTTATTCAAATTTTAGAGTATTTTCAACAGTCCTCACCATTTTTTGGCTGAAAAATGTATGTCATCATTAGAGCAGTGAAGTTGAATCCAATAAATCAATTTTTTCTTGTTTTGGTTTTGGTTATTTTCATAGTTAAAAGAGGATTTAAAGTTTGATTTTGAATTTTATTTAAAATATTGAGTTCCATTGTTTTTGGAAACCAAGTTATTCTAGTTTCGAGAGATAAGACTCCTAAGTTGCATTTTTTTTAGCAATCAAATTAGGCATGACCCATTCTTCTTGAATGAGGAGAGTAGATTGGGTGGTGAGATCAAGAACGTCCTGTTCATTTTAATATTTGGACATGGTGATAGAGGTAAAATTCCTAAAATTCTCATATATGTTCATCTAAATGATAAAATAAAGAAGTTGAACTGTGGACTACTAAATTAAGTTCATGGGATTTGATATTATCTCTGATTTTAAAGTGAATAGTAATCAACCTTGTCAATTGGTCATAAGCTCTAAAATGCCCTAAACATTCAATTGAGATTTGATTTTAAATAGATAGTTTTCTTCTATTGGTCATAAGCTCTAAAATAATTTTAGTACATAATACTTACACTTTACCACTTTTTAGAATAATTTGCATCGCTTCTTAAGCTATTTACTGATAACAACTTAGGTTATGTTGAGTTGTGGAGCTTAATCGTTTCGCTGACATGATTTTGTAAACTTACTGGAATACACAGTAACCGACGTCAGTTGACGAACCATGTTCTATCACCCATGGACCGGTATCTTGGTGGACGTGAGCAAGGAAGAACTGACATCTGTTATGGCTAACCTGACATTGGTTTCATTCGTGCGTGACTATTATAATTAAGTTGTGATTAATTATATTTATCTTTAGTTGTAAAGTGAATCTAATGGTTATAATTGCATAGCTAAAGTGCCCTAAGATTGTAGATGTATTAAGATAAAGACTAGGGTTCACAGAGGGATTTTCAATTGAGGCCCCCCCAAGCAGAAGCCTTGGGAGAAGAAGATAAATTTGTAGATAAGATTATGGCATGACATCTAAGAAGGCAAGTGGAATTCAATTGTATCAAATCTTCATTTTATTTCCTGTTGGATAAGAAGGAAATTTGTTGAATTTGAAAGTTCACGATAGAAATCCAACTGGGTGTGGAAAAATTGCAAATCTTGTGTATTGTTTTTCTTTTGTATGATAAATTGGCTGATTAGCTTTAATAGAAAACCAACTAGCCCATTTAATCTAATATAATGTACAACCGGTGTGTAACCCATATGACAAACTAATCAGAGCATCTTTGTTTGAGGGTTGTGTCTATTGAAAGATTTACTCACAGGGGGATTTATGATTGAGTGGGACCAAAGCAATGGGAGAAGAAGGCAAATTCAAGGTAGATAAATTTGATGGCCATGAATATCTATTATGGAAGATGCAGGTGGAGGATTATCTGTATTAGAAAGATTTATACATACTGTTAGATGAGAAGGAAGGACCTGTAAAGATGGCTGATGAAGAATGGAAAATTCTTGATATAAAGGCTTTGGGATCTATAATATTGAGCCTCGAAGCATCTGTGGTTTCAAATATTACCGAAGCAAGATATACGGTAGAGTTGATGAAATCTTTAGAAAATCTATATGAAAAACCTAGTGCTTCAAATAAAGTTTATTTGATGAAAAAATTGTTTAACTTAAAGATACAAGAAGGTGGATCTGCATCAAGTCATTTGAAAGATTTCCGGTCTATTGTAAATCAATTAAAATCAGTTAGTATTTCATTTGAGGATGAAGTGAAAGAACTATTATTATTATGTTCTTTTCCAGATAGTTGGGATAACTTGGTAATGGTTGTTAGTAATACAACGTCTGCTACTAATGATTTAAAGTTTGATGATGTGGTTAGTACAATCCTGAATGAAGAAATACACAAGAAAAATACAGAAGAATCATCATCTGTGAATGATTTGAATGTAGAAAGCAGGGGAAGGAAGAAGGAGAGATCCAAGAGCAAGAATAATGGGTAATCAAAGTATAAGAATGGAAGATTTGAATCCAAAGGTAGATGTATAATATGCTGGAATTGTAGAAAGAAATGTCATGCAAAGAAGGATTGTTGGTTCAAGGGAAAAAAAGAGAATGTACCAGAGAAAGGTAAAGAGGCAAATGTTGTTATAAAAGAGGTAATGCAAGATTCCCTAATTCTCTCATTGGATAATAAAATTGAGTCATGGGTTTTAGATTCAGGAGCTTCTTTCCATGTAACCCCTAATAAGGGTTATTTCAAAAATTATGTCCAGGGTAATTTTGGGCATGTTTATTTAGGAGATGATGAACCATGCAATATTATTGGTAGAGGTGAAGTTCATCTTAAATTTTAGAATGGAAATACATGGATATTGGAAAATGTGAGGCATGGTCCAAGCCTTAAAATAAATATAATATCTATAGAACAATTGTGTGAAATTGGTTGCATGGTTACACTCACAGCTGAATCTTGGAAAGTTACCAAGGGATCTCTTGTTGTAGCAAGAGGAAAGAAGATATGATCATTTTATTTTTATACATGTATTACTTATTCATTTTATTTTCTATCTGCTTCAGATTCAGATACAAGCATGTGGCACAATCAGCTAGGCCATATGAGTGAAAAGGGAATGCATATCTTAAAGGCAAAGGGTAAGTTATCAGATCTGAAATGTGTAGATCTTGATTTATGTGAGCATTGTATTTTTGGAAAGCAAAAGAGAGTGATATTTCTCAAATTTGGGGCAAAAAAGAAGAATCATAAATTAGATTGTACACTCAGTTGTGTGGGGACCATCCCAAGTAGCTTCTCATGGAGGATCCCAATACTATGTTACTTTCATTGATGATGCCACAAGAAAGGTATGGGTTTATTGTATTAATCATAAATATGATGTTTTTGAAACTTTTAAAAGATGGAAATCCCTTGTTGAAAATGAATCGAATTCAAAGTTAAAGCGCCTCAGATCTGACAATGGTAGTGAGTACTGCAACAAGACTTTCAATGATTATTGTTCAGTAAATGGAATATGCAGAGAAATGACAGTTCCTAGAACATCACAAGAGAATGGTGTTGTAGAGATAATGAACATGATAATCATGGAACGTGCTAGGAGCATGAGGATACATGTTAGATTAACCTTACAGTTTTGGGCAGAAGCAGTAGACATGACAATTTATTTTATTAACCGTGGACCTTCAAGTGCACTGAATGGTGGGATACCAGAAGAAGCTTGGAATGAAAAAGAGGTAGATCTTTCTTTTCTTATAATATTTGGCTCAAAATCTTTTGTGCATATTGATAAGGAAAATAGAAACAAATTGGATACAAAATCTAAAATATTTACTTTCATTGGTTATGGCTCTGGTGATTTTGGATTCTGGTTTTGGGATTTAGAAGGTTCTAAAATAATTAGGAGTCGTGACATTGATTGGAATGAAAAGAGAATGTACAGGGATCAAGTTTTGGTACCCAAAGGTGAACCGATGGAGAAGTTTGTGGATGAAAATGAACTCTTGGATTTAAAATTAACACCTACAGGTTTACATAGTAATCAATATCAGTTAACCCCTGACTGACATCGGTACCTGATACTAGCATCGTTTATAGAAAAGAGAGACCAACGTCGGTTAGCCAAATTGACGTCGGTAGAAGGTTACTGGCATCGATCAATTTCAAAAGTAGATATAAATATACAGGATGAGCATATTGAGCCTCCGACACCCCAAATCTCAGATTGAGCAGATTGAGTCTTATTTATTATTGAATGATAGTGATGAACCAACAAGATTTGTAGAAGCAATGTAGAATAAAGCCTATACGTAGTGGGTGTTATCTCTCAAAAGTGCACCCTTGTTGAGAGATGACTATAGGTGTTCTAAGATTTCTCTAAATCTCTCACTTCGAAGATAAAATGGAAACACTTGAATTCTATGGGTATACCTATTTTTGAGGTGAGTCTCCAGTATCAAGGCCGGTTCTTTTTTTGATGTATCCTAAACTAATTTTTTGGGGTTTTGAAGGTAAAAAGATGACTGTAAATGGATTTAAAATGGGGTGATACACAAAACGTGTTTAGGGATTTGAATAAGTTTGAGAATGAATTTTGGATGCAAAAATCAATAGTTTTTAGCAGAATATTAAGGCAAAAATATTTTTATGCTGAGGGAATGAGTCACAACAAGACAATACGATAAACATGCACACTAATATTATGCAAAAATTACTAAATTTGCAGCAAGGTAAGATGATTAATCAAGGAAATTGAAATTCTCAAGAATTAATGAGATATACACACCACTGTAAATAATTGGAAAGGTAGAAATCAGTTCTCATTCAAGGGGCAAAACTGACAAAATTTTCTTCAACACTCATATGTCTAAAAACGTCCTCCCTCTGTGCCTTGTAATTGCACACAATATATAACAAAATTATTCACCCAACCCATCCTAAAAATAGACTAAAATTTGTACTCGCCCACGTATGCTAATTTTACCCCTTTATAATGAATAAATAAAGGAATACAAATAGACATGCTGATTACAATGAGGAATTAATAGCCTTGGTTACAAAATAAAATTCAGTCCAAGTGTAGTCGACTGATCTATTTTGAATAAAAATAGGATGAATAATTTAGCTAATAATAGCCCTTGCTTGTTGTGTAAGTCTCTTCCAATGTGCATGCAATCTCTATCTTATTATGTTTGATGTGACACTTACAACTTGATCCACTTACAATGATATTTTAGGAATTTTTTAATTTTCCCCCTTGGATGCACATGAAAAAATTAATTTCCCTGTGTAAGAAAAAAAAAATTTCTTTTATTTGCAATACTTTAGTAAAATATTCACCCAATGGGTGGGGACCACCTTTTTGATCACATGCAATATATTTTTCTCTTGCAAGTAGAATATAATTATTTATCTTCAACTCCCATGTGAGGACCACCTTTGTACATGTATAAAAGGAATATCCTTCTCCTTGCATAAATAATTGTCAAATGTTCCTCCTTCTACAATTCAAGGATATTAAGGTAATTTGGTTCTTTTAAGGAATATTGGATCCTTTGAATTGGCATGGCATTCACCTTTTTGTGTCAAAATAGTTCAAAAGATGACCACTTTTTATTAGTTCATGATTGGAAAAAAGTATATACACCTTAATATAAGGTTTCCTTTTGAATGATCATGAGAATTTTTTTCAACCACTTTTACTTGGTACATGGCACATGATTTGGCCCCTTCTGATTTAATTTTTTTATAAAAAATAATATCGGATAAGGTAAAATTTACCTTTTGGTGATCCTTGTCGGCATGTGTATGTTTTAGACCTTAATCGGTCAATGCAATGATTTTTATTTTTAATCATGGGGCTGACCCCTCTCCACGATGACTCAAACCTCTGTAAATTTTTTGGTGGAAATTTTAGCCATTTTCGAGCTAGGGTTTTATGTTGTGAAGACATGTGGAAATTTTGTTGACCATGGTTGTCTTTTTGTGGGCATTCTTGATTATTGATTAGGTACTTTTGATGTTTCGACTGCTGATTCTTTCAGTATAGAGTTTGTATTAATTGTAGGATTCATTGATCCTACGACTGATCCTTGGACGTTTGATCTTGTACCGAGTTGATCTACACCATCAAAGTTTACTTTGGTAGTTTTCATGTGGTTTTGATTTTCCCCGTCGATCTTTGGTACTTTGATCTCTCGATCGTTGATCCTTTACTCAAGTCAAGTTAGACTAGATTGAGGTTGAGTTGGGTTAATAAAATAAATCAACCCTAACTCATAGTCACTCTCATTTTTCATCCTGTGGGTGAAGCCCTGGAAAAATTATTTCAGGCCACCATTAATTTGTATTTTGAGCTCAAATTTCCTTCAGTTCAGTTCTTTGTGAGACTCTAAAAATAGTCATTCTTACTTTGTTTCAAGCTTCTGAGATAAATTTAACAGAGGTGGCCATGATTCATTGTAAGTTTGGGCTCTTTTGAATCTATGTAATGTTGCATTTTTTAAGGTTTTAGTCTTTTCACTAGCTTGTGAAAGGAATGAGATACAATTTTTGTTCTTTTCTAGTTGTTACCATTGATATGAGCTTTTTACTTTAGTGTTTTAACTGCTATCTATTTCCACTTGTTCTGGCTTGTTATGGCTCACCGTTTCTAGGAAATCTTGCAAGCTTTGAAAATTTTCTAGGTCTTCACTCCTTTAACACTGCTTTTAATGGTTTTCAGAACCTTAATAAATCTGGTAAGTTTGTTTTCTTTCGAAAACTTATTTCAGTGATCTGTGGAAATTCAGAGCTTGAGACTTTGTTTATCTGAGAAACTATTTAGAGAAAACATTCTTGGTTGAGGGGTAGTTGATAGTATTCTTCATGACCTTGATTTGGAATGCACTTTGATGTTTGAAAAAAATGAATAGTGTTTTCAGTGGACTGAACTTGTTGTTGCATTTTCTCTGTCCAAAAAACATATTTCTATTTATGATGAAGGGTGTTTATTTGAGCTCTTCCCAGATACGGGGCTACAATTTTAGTCTTTTTATTCTTTGGGTTGTGATCTCATTCATGTTTCTTTAAATGTATTGAATATTCTTCATCTTTGCATTTATCCGAGCTTTAATCTTAAGATTTTCTGGGTTTTTGAGTTTTTGTGATATCCTTTGAGGCTCGAATCTATTTTTATATCTGTTGTTTTTTCTCTTGTGTGAGCTTCAATATTTATTGAGATCTTGTGTGGATGCCTTGAAGACCATGTTTCTACTCCTTCTCTCTAAATTTTTTTATGCTTTTCGAACTATAGCTTTTATATTTGTATTTTCTCTTGGATATTCTTTTTGCTTGTCCACCATTTAGAGTTGAGATCTATGGATTTTTTGAAGCTATAAGATCCCTGATAGAGAATAAAGGCATTGTACTTTATAGTTAATTCTGAAAATTGGGTTTTCTTGGTAACATGGGTTTACTTTCTCACATCCCACTAGTTTTTTTGGTTTGATTATGTTACTATAACTTCATCATTTATGGATTTGCATTGCTCATATATGCTAAAAAGGATGTCATTTTTGTATCATAGGAGGTTTTGGTTCCATTTATTTATATTTTAAGAATGAAAAATTTGAGCTTCTAGTTTTAGGTGTCTTTCAGCATTATTTAATACAGGATCCCTTGAAAATATCTGCATTCTTTCCCAGACAGATTTCTTGTATTTTTCTTACAATTTCATTACACCATCATAAATTTTAGAAAAACTTCTCCTCCCATTGTATTTTGATCTTGATTTGAAGCCTTCTGTTCAACTTGTATACACCATTGTTGAGGGTTGTTTTTCGACTTGGAGTTCCATTCCTTGAATGTAAATACATTGATTCATACATTCCTTATACTCTATTTATCGATATTTTATCATTATACTCAGTCATCACTTAAAATAATCCATTTTGCTTATTTCATTTTATTTGTAAAAGCTTAATGTATTTAAACACTGTATCATTTTCCATTTTGTGCATCTACTTGTGATTTCTCAGTTGATATGCTTTTGAAATTTTCTTTAATTTCCCTCTACTTTGGATTTGGGATTAGTGTTTACTAAGTGCTTTTGATTTTCATGTGCTTTGGATGACAACCTGATTTTGATAGAATTTGTGTTTAGATGCTGATGCTGAAAGTAACTACTTCTTTATTTTTTTATTTCATGTTGTAGAGTAAAACCAATATATAATTGGTATTGAAATGTCCAAGACTATTTGATTTCATGCTTTGATGTAGTTTGATTACATTCCTAGGGATGACAATCGTTCTTCTGGCATCATATATTGTACTTTGTTCCTGTATAGATGAAAACTTTACTTTGCCCATTTTGCAAATGTACTTTTCTCTCTTCTTGTTCAAATCCAAGACCCATAACATGGATGCTTTGTCTCCATTCTAGGAATAGTGTGATTTACATTCTTCTGGGACTGAAAACTATACATGTTCACTTTCATCTCTTTTCTTTCTAAGGTGTTGATAAGAGTTTTACAATCTCCTCTTTGCTCTATTATAATAATTCAATACAATTTGCTTTTTTTTTGAGATATAATCATGTCACTTAATCTTCATCTTCTCTGTGGTATAATTTGCATGATGCATTTAAGGATGACTATTTACCTTGCTTCACATTGTTGTAATTTGGTCAAAAATCTCTTATATGTCATATATTATTTTGATAACTCTTTTTTATAACTTGAATGTTTCTCATGGTACGTTTGTTGAACCTGAGCTTTATCCCTTTTCAGATATTTTTGTAACTATGGAAAGAACCTGAATGATTACTATATGAAAATGGGTCTGATATATTTGATTTTAGCTCATACTTGTTATTGATTGAAAAGTTATCAAAAAACCACATCAATATTAAAGCCTCACCCTGCTTGGTTGATGTTTGTTGCATTGACAAAAAAGTTATTTTATTAGTCTGATTGTGTCTCTATTACATATATTATGCAATATGCATTCTATACTTGACTGTAATGTGATGAAAAATGACATCTTTTCTTGCATGGCTGCCACATCTATATTCAAGCTCTTGATAATAGTTACTTCATACTCTGTACTTCAAGATATTTTTTTGAAAAATTCATTCTGATATTTGTACTTCTAGAGCATGCTTGAGATGTACCTTTCTGTATCTTTATCAATATGATATAACTGTAGTTGATCATCATAGGATGCATTATTTGATGTTTAACTCTCTAAAAAAACTTGTCTTCTTCTTAATCAACTGGACTCACTCCTTATGCATTGTTTTTAGTGAATTTATCATTACTATGTCCTTAAAAATACTCCTTCTATGTCAATCATTAACTGAGATGATGATATTCACTTGTAAATAGTAGCTCTGGAGATAATATGAGACTGCAATCTTCTTTTCTGCACTGCATAAGTGTACTTATTTCATCTTGAAAATTGTACTTGATGGTTTTGTTCAAAACAATGTGCCCCCTTGGAATTTGTGCTTTGATCATTATGATATACATGAAAGAATTCTTCTATCTTCAAGAATGATAACTACTGAAATTGAGCACATGTACTTTATTTATGTATCATATGTTTGATGGTATCTTCGATCTGTATGCTTGACTTATGCAACATACAATCTTCCTTTTCTCCAAGTTATTATAATGTATGATTCAGTTTGGAATTCTACTGAAGCTCTGAAACTGAATAACCATCATTATCTGCACTTTCTATATGCATTCCATTTGTTAATGTAGACACCTATAATTTAGCTTGAGGAATTTAAATACTTAAATTGCATTATTTGTACCCTTTCTTGCAAATTGACAACATATCATCAATATAACACCGTTAATTAGCTACATTACGATAGTTAATTAACCCTTCTATCCAACAAGGACGCCAATTAATGATATTCTGTTAATCAACTCCTCTTTCTATCTAGATTAATTAATTATTTCTAATTAATTAAGCTACCCTTTCAATATACATTAATTAATTATTTCTAATTAATTAATCTCCCCTTTTTACCTAGACTAATTAATTATTATTAATTAATTAACTTCCTCTTCCATTAAATTAATACATCATCATTTATTTGATTAAATCCCTCTCATAGTCTAAATCATGCTAATTATTCCTGTAAAACACTTTTATTAGCTTGCCCACCTATTAATTAATCACCTTGGTTAATTAATAAACCCCCTTTATCCCCATGAGTCACTAAGGGACAAAATAATCTCTCCTAAAGTTAACTCAACCATTTCTAAACCCCCCTTATCCACAACTAACCCAACATCTCTATTATCCCACATGTAAAGGGATGTAGAGATTCCTCTACTATTGGGCTATATAAAGAGCCCTCCTCCTACCTTTACACCTACACCTATTTCTTGATAAGAAAAAGTGAGAATATATTCAATACACTATAGCCATTTTTATCATCTTTGAGCATTTCTCCATTAGAGTGGAGCTAATCATGATCCTTTTGCATTCAAACAATCAAGTTAGTATTGTGAAGAAAAATGGAGTTAATCAAGAAAGGCCTAACAAGCCATGGCTTGATGAACCTGCATATTTTATCATCTTGGATCGAGAAACCACTATATCCTTTTGATAGCTAAAAGATATACATAGCTCTAGTTTATTGATTTAGCTTTCCAAAGAGTAGAGATATAAATGTTAGTATGTTAGCTTGAGGTTTATTTTAAAGATTTTAATGCATAGTACTGTTGTTTATTACTTGTTTAGCTCTTAGCATGATGATTTATTGATATTGATTTAGCTTTGTTATAGGACTACTAGGTGTTAGTTCTAATCTTTCTTAAATTATCTAAACAAATTCATGCATACATATGGCACGCATGGTGGGATGAGTCCTTAGTACCTTAACATTCTAGCTCAAATTTTATTGTTTTTGAATAACTTTTGATATACACATATGGAAAATAATGTTAAATTTCTTAGAATTTTGCCAGTATTATATGTGTAGGTTTTCATTTAAATATTTCATTCTAATGGCTTATTGTCAATTTCGAGCTAACTTACTAAAATTTGGAGTGTTTTGAGCTTTTTGGTGTCTTTGGCCGTATTTTGATTGTAGGTTGGGTGCAGGTGCACGAAACCTGGAGTAGGCACACTAATCCTAGCGCATGCACACTAAACCTGGTGCAGACACGTGTTCCGGTGCGCACACACTCTACTGGAAACCTACCAGGCTAGCACATATACCCTAACCTTGGTGCACATACCATAATCTTGGTGCATGCATCTTTCAGGTGATGCAAACACACTATCTGAGTTCTTGTACCACCTTTTTGCTACACTGGTGCACATACCTAAACCCTGGTGTACATACCATAATATTGGCGTAAGCATCTCTTGAGTGGTGTAGGGACACTGTTTGAGTTTCTGTACCTCATTTTACCTACCCTGGCACACACACCTAAACCCTGGTGCACATACCATAATCCTGGCGTAGAAATCTCTCGGGTGGCATAGGCACAATGTCTGAGTTTCTGTACCTCCTTTTTGCTACCCTAGCACACATACCATAATCCTAGCATAGGATTCTCTCGGGTGCCATAGGAAAATTGTTTGAGTTTCCGTACCTCCTTTTTGCTACCCTGGTGCACATGCCTAAACCCTGACACACATACCATAATCTTGGCATAGGCATATCTCGGGTGACGCAGGTGGACTGCAGATTTTGGTTTACACAGGGGGCACAAATGCCCTAAACCACACACAAGTGCTTTGTTCTAAGCTGGCGTATTGTTTTCAGATTTGTGAAAAATTGGTTTCCTCCGGTACTAACATTATTACAGGTTTTATTTTTTTCGAATGGATATGATATAATAAACATGTAATGAACCTTTCATGTTAATTATAAGAGTGAGATCATGTATGCTCTTCCCTCGTGCCTTTTGGGGTGATCTTAGGAATCAGAAATGATTCTTATGTCTTTTGTTGCTTTAAGAATATGTTAAATGTCCAAAATTGAGCAAAGATATATTTCACGTTTGAATTAAGTGTTCTCATTTATTGAATTCTTTGATTTTGTGTCGTGTATGCTATTCTCTTGTGTCTTAGGGTGATCTTGAGAATCATAAATGATGCTTATTCGTTTTATGAAAAATACTAATCCATTGTGCAGAACCACAAACGCTTGTCAAAGAAAGGTGGAGTTGAAACAAAACTAAACTACTAATACAGTTTCCATGCAGGTTGCCAAAATGTGTTCAAGCAAACCGCATCAAATTAAACAAGATAAAAAGCACACCACATTGAAAACACTGTATTTGCAGGTTTGGATAAGGGTATGTCCCGTCCACTTAAAACTAGGACATAACCCCTTTGGCATAAGCCTTAAGCTACAAAAATGGGGGTGGTCCTAGGAACCTTAGAGTAGTCCATGCAAGAAGGAACCTTGTGGACGAAATGGGAAGTGCTCCACACAACCTACTTGACTAGTTTTTCCTTATGAGTTGGTGTTACCGGTTGTCTGTATGGCGACCCTAGTGAGAGTAAATGATAGACGCACTTGTTGCCCATTGTGCTTGAAGGGGGTAAAGTAAAGTTGAGATACTCCCAAATTAGTCATTGTAAATTTTTGGGTAAATCGAGCTCACTTAAGACAACTTTGTAACACCTAGTTGAGAGAACCACCTAGGAAGATATCTTCAACTAGGAGCAAACTTTGACCATTTCAAAAAAGTTTTGAGTTGTGAGCCATTATTCATCACGAAATGTGGGAAGCATTACTTTTTCTTATTTTTTCACTTACCCTAAGGTAAGGAAAAACTCTACGAAGTAAGGCCAACATTTTTCACCCCCAATTGATCTACTTCCTTCACTTTATTTTGACACTTTCTTGATCAAAAGAAGAGTGACTACCTTTGCATTATCAATTGATTGTTTATGCCACTTTTTTTTCTGTTTACGCCCATCCATGTTTGCAGCTGGGTTAGTTAAATGTCTAAAGTGTGTGGAGGCATTTTTCATATCATTGGTAGCCTTTGTGATCTTAATACCCAAGTCAGGATCGTCATCATAGTTAGGCTTGATTCATCACCTTGAACCTCCTGGGAAAGGTTACTTTGTTTACATCGAATCATTACAATTTTGGTATTCATGTCTTATTTCTTGTAAAATTTACCTAAAAATCTGGATTGTAAGGTTACGCTATACACATTTTAACAATTTTTAGTTATACTATAAGATTTTCGTTTGATTCCATTACTACCTCGATTTTGAAAAGTGTTGCATGTTACCACTTGTGTGTGTTATATCAATATCATCTTGACATCAATACCTTGCTTTCTCACAAAGTTTGGTTAACATATTTTGGTGACATTTTTGTGTCTCTCACAATCATAACTCACACTTTTTGAGATATAGGCATTAATTGAATTTGGGCTTGCTTCTTGTATACCTTGTTTGGAGGTCACGTTAACTTCTTGTTATACTTACACCTTGTTCATTTCTTTGAAATTGACATAAGTAGTGACATTTTGCTACTCATATCATTAGTTGTTGTTTATGATATTGCTACCCATGTCAGGATCATCGTTGTAGTTAGGCTTGGTTCATTGTCTTGAACCTCCTTGGAATGCTTATCTTGTTTGTATCATGTCACTACAATCTTGATATTTACGTCTTGTTTCTTATAAACTTGACCTAAATATCTACATTATAAGGTTACACTATACACATTTTAAAAATTCCTAAGTATACTTGATGCTTTAAGTCTAATTCCAATTATTACCTCAATTTTGAAAAGTGTTTAGTGTTACCACTTGTGCGTGTTACATCAATATCATCTTGATATCAATACCTTACTTTCTCTAAAATTTTGGTCAACATATCTTGGTGACATTGTGTGTCAGTCGCAATCGTAACTGACACTTTTTCGGAGTATAGGTCTTGATTGACTTATGAATTTCTTCTAGTATACCTTGTTAGGAGGTCACATTAACTTCTTATTATTACTTACGCCTTGTTCATGCCTTTGAACTCGACATAAGTAGGAACATCTTATTAAAGATATTATAACACCAACTACCTTTTTGAAACAAATCTAGGAAGTACTTCATTCGATTGATTAGCTTGATACCAAACATTGCATCACTATTGACTTGCGCATTTTAAGCCATCACTTTATCACATTGGTACTTTAACATTCATTATACTCATTCAATTCTTGACATTCTTTTTACATTTCACTTAGGTTTGATAGAAAATGTTTGAACACATTTACATATACCTTAGTGAAACTGTTTCACATCATGGCTCCTAAAACAAGATTAGGGCTCAAAAATCATACATTAGAAGCAAAACAAATGCAAAATTGGGAAACCTCAAACAAGCAGGGGTCAAATCCCTTTATCGACCATGAACTTGGGCCTTTATTCTTTGTGAAGAAGGAAGTTGAAGACATGATAGATCATAGTGGTGATGAGCTAGAATCACCACATGTAGATTTCGATTTCGATCATACCTTGTTAGATGAATTCCTTTTTAGGAACAAGGATTGGGTACTGGCACGGGTTGTAGAATTGGGAGCCAGATTGCCTATTGAACAAGAAAAAATCCCACCTACAAATTATGCACCAGTGGAAAACATTGCACCAATTGAGTATATCTCCTTTAGTCATAAGGTGCTTCATAGTGAGGGTCCCACTCATAATCTCCCCCTATATAGAGAGGTTTTTGTTACCCGTAGGAAGATAAAATGAGTGCTTGTGGACAACGGGTCAAGTTTTGAATATTTACAAATTGAAACTGATTAAAAAATTGGGACACATAGAAGAATATCTAGAGTCCCAAATGATTACCATAACCTCTTATGATAACACAGAAAGGGAATCATATGGCACAATCACATTTTCAATGGAAGTTGGACCTACTTGCTATAATAAAAATTTTCATGTCTTGGACTTGGAACTCCCATACAATATGCTTCTAGGCCGACCATGGATTCATGCCATGCATGCCATGGCATCAACGTTCCATTAATGCATCCAACTAAAACATGAGGGACACACTGTCACGATATAAGGAGGTCCATATCCCTTTGCTCACTACAGAGCTCTTAATATTTTTACATGTAAGGGTGCCTATACGTGTCCCTCTACTGATATAGTTATTCCTCTTCAATCCAAAGCCATGAATTCCCAAGTAGATTTAGATTCCCTCAGTTCTTGCACCTGTGATGCCTCTACATCAACTTCCCCTTTTGATTCATGGGATATGAAGGTTCTAGAAAATGGTTATTGGGAATATAATGTGCAAAAAGATATTTTGATTTTAGAACTCTCATTGTCACCTAAAACTAGAGACCGACCCAACTATTATTTTTGATGACTTAGAGATGAGAAAACTATTGGGTCATTTTTACTTGGAGGGTTGCTCGCTGAAGAGATATTGTTGGACCCACTTACGAATTGGGTCTCGAAAGATACTCAACCAACTTGTTACCGAATCCCTGAGTATGAGAAGTCTATTCAAATGATGTATTCCATGGGCTACAAGGGTCTAGGATGCAGAAAGAATGAGCAATGACCGAGAGAAGTAGTTCCTCTCCCACATTTTAAGATGGAAAGGTACATCATTGGAATTTGACCTTATGGGGCACATCCCAATGATCAAGATGCTACCTGCTCTGAGTGTGAAGATAGCTCTGACTATTTAGACATTGATACAAATTCTGACTATAGCCAATACGGGGATCTTACCTCCAAGAACCTGTTCATGAATACCATTGTCCTTACCATAACCGCTACTGAACCTAAAATTGACCTTTTTTACCCTTTCCTTGTCGAATGGGACCAAAAATGTCATGTGATACTAGATCTCTTTGAAAATGATGAAGCCATTATAGAATTCATGGGCATTTAAGATTCAATTCCAATTAGAGACCATATAAAAAGGGTTTCTACATTGAATTAGATACTTTCACGTACTTTGGCAAGGAAGCTGAGCTTCGTGGTCAAAAAAACTTGAGAAAAATCAAGGGAAAAAGTTCCAACAAAAATCCTCGACAAAAACAAAAGTCCAAGTCACACAGTGAAAACCTCTTCGAGGCGCTAACTAACAAACAAGTAAAAAAATCAATGGACAAGAAAAGTGACCACGCCAAGGGTGAAAATCTCGTAGAGATGCCCTTGGAAGAAGATCTCAACCTTCCTCCCAATCTTAGGCATATGGAGGATTTGTTAAAAATGCTAGTAGAAGATACCATTGATGTAAACACTGGCATGGAAGATGACCCAAAAGTGGTCAAGCTGGGAGCTTTGCTCTTAGCATGAGAACATAAAACATTCACCATGCTTTTGTAGGAATTTATAGATGTGTTTGCATGGTCCTATAAGGATATGTTGGGCGTGGATATGACTTTGGTAGTGCACAAATTAGTTGTACATGCGGACACTGAGCCCATCAGTAAAAATATTAGAAAGATGCACTCAAGGGTGGCTCTCCTAGTTAAAGAATAGCTCAAAAGATTTCTTGCGGCAGGATTCATTTGACCCATTCATTACTCCGAATGGATATCAAATATCGTCCCTATATAGAAGAAGCCTATTGGGATAAGAATCTGTATAGATTTCAGAGACCAAAGGATGATTTTTTGTTGCCTAATATTGATATGGTTGTTGATTCAATAGCAGGATATGAAATCATATCTCATATGGATGGATTTTCAGGCTATAATTAGATCAAGATAGCCGACAAAGATCAAAACAAGATGTCCTTCACAACTCCCTTGGGGTACTTTCTGTTATCAGGTAATGTCATTTGGCCTTAAAAATGTAGGAGCAACCTATCAAAGGGTGATGATGGTGATTTTCCATGATATGATCGATGACATCATGGAAGACTATGTGGATGATATCCTCAGGAAATCCAAGATGAGGGAAGATCACCATGATATTTTGTGGCGTATCTTCAAACACCTATGGGAGTACAAGGTCTGTTTGAACCCAAAGAAATGTGTGTTTGGCATACTGTTAGGAAAGTTGCTTGGCTTCATTATATCACAAAGAGGGAGTAAGGTAGACCTAGCTAAAGTTATTGCTATTACTGAAATGCCTCCTCCCAAAACATTAAACAATTGCACAACTTACTGGAAAAGATACATGCTATTCATCATTTCATTTCCAAACTTTCTGAAAAGTGTCATTGATTCAATCATATGCTAAAAAATAATGTTGCCTTTATCTGGGGACTAGAGCAACATCAGGGTTTTGCCTTGCTTAAGCAATACTTAGCCAATCCACCTATCCTCATGCCTCTAAATCTAGGTGAGCCACTTCTATTGTATATTTCTACCACACAATTCGTTATTGGTGTGTTGTTAGCCCAATATGACCTCGAACATACAGAAAAAGTTGTGTACTATCTCATTCATACTCTCATTGATTATGAGCTCAACTACCCTCAGATTGAAAATTCTTGTTTGGCTGTAGTTTTTACCTTCCAAAAACTTCTCCATTACCTGTTAAATACTAAAACAAAGCTTATATTAAAATTTGACCTGCTCAAATAAATGTTGTCTAAACCCTCCCTTACCGGAAGAATGGCTAACTGGATCATTCTGCTGAGCGAATTTGACATCGATTTTGTGCACCAAAATTTGGTCAAGGGACAGGTACTTGATGATCAGTTAGCAGAAGCTCCTTTACAAGGAACATAACCTGTGAACCTGGATCTACCAGATGCTTCATTAATGTACATTGAGGAATCCATCATGTGGCATGTGAACTTTGATGGATCTTTTACTTTTCATGGTTCAAGGGTAGGTGTTGTACTAATTACTCCTTCTGGTGACCCCATACCTTAGGATTTTTTCCTTGGTTTTCCTTGCATGAATAATATTGCAAAGTATGAGACGCTCATCGCTAGGATGAAGCTCATAATCAAATGGGACATTCATCATGTTAAGATCATTGGTGACTCACAGTTAATTATCAAAAAAGTCAATGATGAGCACAAAGTCAATGATGAGAAGCTCATCCCTTATAAGAAGTTGGTCAAAAATTTGAAAGAGTATTTTGTGTGTATCATGTTTGAATAGATTCCAAGAGCACAAAATAGATCTATAGACACTATGGAAACCATAGGTTCTATGCTATGCATTCCACCAAAAAGTAATGATATGCCTTTCTTTGTTTAAAATCTACGCCAGCCTGGGTATGACATGCCAAAATCTTATCTGGCTTGTGATGTTATTGGTCCCAATTCCCCATGGTATGAGCCCATCTTCACTTACCTTAAATATAACACATTCCCTCCTGACATCTCTCATTAAAAAAAACAAAGCCTTATCCTCCAGATAGCTCATTATACCCTCTTAGAAGGTATGCTCTATCGTCATGGATACGGTAGGAATTTGTTATGTTGTCTCGATACGATAGAGTTAGTCCAAGTGATTAAAGAGGTGCACAAAGGGGTGTGTGTGGCCCACACAAGTGGGATGGTTCTAGCCAAGAAAATGTTGAGAGTGGACTACTGTTGACCTACCATGGAAACTGACTGTGGCAACTATGTGAGGAAGTGTGTACTCATGTCAAAAGTATGGAAATTTCATCCATGCCCCATCACAACCGTTGTAACCCATCACAACCCCATTTTTACAAATGGGGACTTGATTTAAGAGGGAATGATTACCCATAATCTACCACACCCATATCATTAAAGCAATATTTTACCAAGTGAGTGGAAGCTGTCCCTTTGACCTATGTAATGAGTGCTCAAATCTCTAAGTTCATCGTGAATCATCTTATTTACTGGTATGGAATTCCTGCAGCTATAGTTACTAATAACAGAAAATCATTCAAGAACAAGACCGTGAAATATATCTGTCATCGGTTTTAAATAAGATTAAAGTGGTCTACACTGTATTACCCCCAAGGCAATGGATAGGCCGAGGCCACTAACAAGACTTTAGTTCAAATCATGGAAAAGATGGTAAGTAAGATAGGTCACAACTGGCATTTGTAAATCCACCCAGATCTTTGGGCTTATAGGACCTCTATTCTCACTCCTATTGGTACGACACCCTATTCCCTGGTTTTTGGAATATAGTCTATCATCCCATTAGAAATCAAGCTTCCCTCCCTATGAATTTCTCTTAGGGATTATCTGGACATGAATGAGGATTATAGAGTGGCTAAACAGGAAGAGTTGGAACTTTTGGATGAGAAGCGCATCCATGCCCTAAATCATCTTAAAGTGTATTAAAACAAAGTATCTTACAATTACAACAAAATAATCATACCTCGTCAGTTTGAGCTTGGTGATTTGGTCATGAACGAAAATTAGTTCAACATGAGGGCACAAAGAGAGAAGAAAGGGAAGTTTGAACCACATTGGCTCAGAACTTACATCATTTTGGCCAAGTATGGAACATGAGCATAAAAAATTTCCCACCCTAATGGTGATGAGCTCTACAAACCTATGAATGCCATGAACCTTAAGCAGTTTTATGCTTAAACAAGGCGTGAAAAATAAAAAAAGCAAGCAAAAAAAAGAGTAAAAATACAAAAAAAAATAAATAAGAGAAAAATAAAAAGAGAAAACAGGTCATCGATAAGTGAAAACCACACAATTGTGGTAGTTTGGATAAATCCTTAGGTGAAAATTGATTTTTGGCACCTTGGGAGGATTCGTTGTTCACAAGCATCTTACATCTGGAGGGTACTTTTACTTAGCCTAGGGCTAGTTCCGCATCTGCATCTGAGATTCCTTGTGAGCCTATTCCTGTCGAGCCTTGATCCGTCATTTTCTCCTATCGTTAATATGTGAAGGGATGGTCTTTTTCTATTCCCCATCTAACTCCGGGGGCACTTCTGTAACTTCACCTTCTTGTTCATAAACACGTGGCCTACCCTTGTATATTCCTCATCTAATGCTGGGGGCATCCACATTTCTCGTTCACCTATACATAACTTCAAAAAATCTTGGAAAAAACTAAAACATTCAAAAATCTTGGATAATCACAAAAACATTCAAAAATGTTAGGAAATCAAAACAATAGAAAATTGTTTCACAAAAATCTAAACAATAGAAAATTGTTTCACAAAAATCAAGACAATAGAAAATTGTTTCAAAAAAATCAAAACAATAGAAAATTGTTTCACAAAAATGTAAACCATAGAAAATTGTTTCACAAAAATAAAAATAATAGAAAGATGTTTCACAAAACAATCTTACAAAAACATAACTTTTGTTACTTACTGTATCTTGTTTCTTTCTTTGTTTGCTTTCTTGAATAGATGTTTCTTGTTTGTACATTTGTATATTTTATTGCTTAGATGTACTTTGGTATGTTTTGTCTTTTCTTGCTTGGATTAGATTCATTTTTAATTGTACATATGTAGTGTGTTTTTTCATGCTTGTAAATAATTATACATAGTTGTGTTAATTCATGATTGGTTAGCACTGTGTATTTTGTTAACATTTGATTGTGTTTGCTTGCTACATGTACATTGTTTTATTATCACATCATCATCTCTCCATCAATATCATCACATCTAACATCATCTATACATCATATAAATAAAAATCTAAGCATACATTGCACATGAATGCTAAGCTAATCATCACATATCATAGCATCACATGCGGGCAAGAGGGATCACAAATATCAAAATCTATCGCCCCTACACCAATATCATCATGTCATCCCATCCACTACCCTAAAGCATCACAAGTACAATCAATTGATATCATATCTCCATATATCATATCAAAATTAAACACATTTAGTACAAACATCTCAATTATCATCATGATACATACACAATGTGAAATCAAATCATATAACATCATGATATATCCATCATTCATGCATCAATCACAAAAAAAATAAAGGCCCATCATCTCATAACAATGGTGCCACATCAAAATGTCCATATATACAAGTATAACGGGTCTTTGTAAAAAATGGGCCATCAAAGGGGTACAACTCAAGAGTAATGCCTTCATCAGAGGCATACATCAACAATGTTATACATTGATCAAAAGAATAAATCCTTCATCAAAGGCATGCATCAAATAAACTGGTACATCATATACATCTGTCTAGTATAATACCTTCATAAGAGGCCTATATATAATGATAAAAATACAATCAAAGAATACAATGACAATCAAGGATGACAGGAACCCTCAGAGGGAGTGGCTGGTCTGCACAATGGAGGAACCATAACTTGTGTCCCACGTAATCCTATAGGATGCTCTCGTGGCTACTCTACTGATACCTTTGGCCTCTCTGATCTTATTGATTGACTCGACTGCTGACTATAGGTCGGTGCCCGCTAGCTAGCTGGAATTGCGTCATAGTAGAGTGACTGATAATATGAGGTTCTACTCTCTGTTGTAGCTAAGTCTCAATTAGTACGAGTTATCACTACTGTCCCTTTTGTGCATTGAAATGATGCTACCTTTGCTACTATCCATGCAACCTCAGTTTGGCCCACTACTTAATCTGCGTGAAGATAATATCTCTTAACTATCTCTGGCCGTAGCTAGGTATGAGCCTGCTGAAGTAGGCTCGTCACCTGTGCCATTTGAGAGGCCATCTGACGTATCTACTGGAAATGTGTGGACCCATATCCTCCCTGACTGACCTGGGCTATAGCCTAGTCATGCTCTGTTGTCATGACTAGATTATGAGATTGGGCTTGATCTCTCTCCACTGTCAACTGCCACACCTGATGCCATAAAATAACTAGATGTGCCTCGACATCTCCACCCTCAGCTTTGGCTAACCTCAGAGGCACCACTAGAGCCTATCCCTGTCCCTAGCATTGAACCCATCCATGGGCATGTCCCTAATCTCATAGTCTCAGCCTCAGATCCTCTGCATAACCCTATCCCCATACCTTGCCCTATGTTGGTGCCTCGCCCTGTGCCTGTCCTTATAAGGGAACTTGTGGCCTCTGTCCAGGATCCTGTACAGGACCCTACCCATCATGTCACTTCCGATTAAATGGATCATCAGCTTGACCTATGGCTATGACCTCATCACTACTATATGTGACCTTGGCTGGTGCTCGCACACTTGCTCCCCATGCCTCATCTGATATGGTCAGGTGCCTGGGCAAAACGATTACATATCAGGCCATGTACTCTAGTGTGGTGCTTAGGTCTCTAACTTATCGCGTGGGATCCCAAACCTACGATACCACCTGTAGAAAGATATCCCTGGCTCATGCTACCTGTATACGTGGCCCCATAGTCTGCCTCTTGACATCCCAGTGGGCATACCACATATCAGGCTGGGGGACACCCTGAACTCTACCCAGCTGTTGGAGACATTGGTCCATCTTGTACATCTCGGTAATATAATTGTGACTACCTAGAAGGAAATGCTCTACCACACAGATGCTAAGCTCCACTCCATCCTCGGGCCACTATATATGTCTGTAGGGCCTCTGAATGATGTCTTTATCCAGTAACTCACCAAAATCTTGATGGTAGTAGTAAATGCTACCTAGGTGCCCTCGTACATCACTCCCCATAGAAACCCATACCATGAATGTTGGCTCCTCTGGTGCTCGGCTGCAAAATACACCTATAGGATGCTTGATCGCTATATGGTCCTAGGACCATATCTATATTAAAGACATTGGCCCCACCATCATTTGACAATGGTAGGAAATCAGGTGTAGATCCTACTATAGATATGCCAGTATGCACTGGCCCCATCAGTATCGGTCGTCACTGAACACTCCATGTACAAATGTCATCAGCCCCATTAGAAACAATGTCCCAGTCTTATCAGTGAGTAAGAACCCACTGATAAGAGCATACTACCCTACATCTCAGAAATGCAAGTGTGTTGCTCTCGCGTCTGCAATACTGGAAACTGTCTCTGCAAAAACATGATATGTGTTAGACACTGACAATTTCTTCTAAGTCCTATAATTCTTCTATCCCCTGCTGAGTTTTCTCTTTCTTCTAACTGTCATTTTTTACATTTCTTCCCTAGCTGCCTGTGCGACCTTTTGAACATGTGCCCATGTGCATACACATGTATGTGTGCACGCGCATGCATGTACACATATGTTCATGTGCGTTCAATACATGTATCCACTTCCCTTTTAGTGTGCGCACATGGGAGCATACGCCTACGGGAACTTGCACCATGGTTTTTGAACATGTGCACATGCATGTCACTATGTTCCTGTGCGCACTGCTTTCATTTTAGTGTGTGTTTCATGCATATGTGTGCGTATGTGTGTGGATGCATGTGTCATGTGTGTATCCACGCCTACACCATACCCTATCTCTAACCTACTACCAAATGCCTTAAATGTGGCCTTAATTGTAAAAAATGATGAAGTAGGTCATACTTATGAAGAAGCCATCGTCTTTAGGCATACTCCCAAACTCGATTCGCACGTGCTCGTCCTCTCACCATCGTCCTCGCGTAATCAGCTTGCGGTAACACATGTAAGGTCGCAGTGATTTACCCCCTTAGGGAGGTATATTAATCCATTATCACCAGCCATGGTTCCTAGAATCTTGTTTCAACTGTCGTTGTGGCTCTAATTCTTCTTTTATTTGCCATGAATAATTATTTTGTTTATATAATTATTTTTTCTTTCATTTTTCATTGTGTTGGGGCATTCTTTGCCCCCCATTCTTTCTCACTAGGACAATTTTTATTGCCTAGGTGTGTGTCTAAATATTTTTTAATTAAATAATAATTTTATTAATTTTTCTCATGTTGGGGCATTATTTGCCACCTGCTGCTTCTTGCTTCTCCCTGGGGCATTTCTTTTGCATCTAAGATTCTTGTTGATTCTTCTACTACTCAAAATCAAAAAATAAAAGCAAAACAAAAAAAAATTAAATAAAAAAATTCAACGGCAAAAAATCCTAAAAATTACAAAATTTGTAAAAATAGGTAGACCAATTCGTAGCGGCTGAACTTGTGCCTTGGGTATTATTTTCATATCTTGTTGGAAATTTTACTTCATGATGACTCGTGCAGCCCATTTTCAAAGCTAGCCTGCTTGCTTCATCGAGTACTCTGGGGCACATCGTAACTTGGCACTACTCCTGCATGTATCCTTGTTTACGAATCAGCAATGGGATCTTCAGCTTGATAACAAAACATGTATACAACCATTTTGACCATTGTTGGTTAGAATATGTGTGTTTGTACTTGTTTTCCCTCTTAAATGAGTTTGTTTCCTTCTCATATTACGTCCTCATTGAGTGGGTGCTTCAGCAATGGAAATTGTTCATAGTATGGCTTTTCATATCATCCTAATTTTTTCATATGCTTACATTTTTAATAAGGATCCCGAGGATGTAGATAAAATATGATGACAATAAAGTTGTTTCAATATACTTGATGAAATCTTGGTCTTTCCATCTTCATTCATCTTCTAATTATTCTCCAATCAACATTATTCTTCTTATTCACCCCAGGGACATCACAGAAACTCGAGGGAGGCATCTTACCCCCTTCAAAATTTCATCTGTCTACTATCTTTGAAGGGTACTTACGTCACCCCAAAGAGGGGCTGATGTAGACACCTATAATTTAGCTGAGAAATTTAGATACTTAAATTACATAATTGTACATTTTCCCACAAATTGATGCAATATCAGAACATTTTCTCTAGTATGAAGATTGTATTATGACTAGTTAATTAACTCTTCTATCTAACCAATGTTCCGTTAATCAGTTCCCCTTTCTATCTAGATTAATTAATTATTTCTCATTATTTAATCTCCCCTTTCTATATCTATTAATTAAGTATTTCTAATTAATTAAACTCCCCTTTCTATCTATATTAATTAATAATTTCTAATTCATTAATACCCCTTTATATCTAGACTAATTAATTATTATTAATTAATTAGCTTCCTCTTCATTTTTACATCATCATTTGTTTGATTAAATCCCTCTGATAGTCTAAATCATGCTAATTATTCCTCTAAAATAAAAGAGCCCTCCTCCTACCTTTACACCTACAACTACTTCTTGGGTTATATAAAGAGCCCTCCTCCTACCTTTACATAAGAAAAAGTGAGAATATATTTAATACTCTATAGCCATTTTTATTATCTTTGAGCATTTCTCCATTAGAGTGGAGCTAATCATCATCCTTTTGCATTCAAACAATCAAGTTAGTGTTGTGAAGAAAAATGGAGTTAATTAAGAAAGGCCTAATAAGCCATGGCTTGATGAACCTCCATCTTTGATAATCTTGGATCAAGCAATTACTATCTCCTTTTAATAGCTAAAAGATCTACATAGGTCTAGTTTATTTATTTAGCTTTTCAAACAATAGAGCAATAAACGTTAGTATGTTAGCTTGAGGTTTATTTAAAAGATTCTAATGCATAGTATTGATGTTTATTACTTGTTTAGCTCTTAGCATGATGATGTATTGATATTGATTTATCTTTTTTGTAGGACTACTAGGTGTTAGTTCTAATCTTTCTTGACTTAGCTAAACAAATTCATGCATACAATTAGATTCTGCAGTACTGAACTTGTATTTCTTTTATGGATTGGTACAACTATATCTTTATATATTCATCCTTCATTTTGAACTGAAATAAATTCACTTCTTGATTCAACTTGCAGAATGCAATACTTTTGATATGCAAACACAACAGTTAGTGTTTATTTTCTTCTTCTTACCTGTACTTGCACATTTAGATAGACTGGTTAGAAAACATTAGGCTTTTTGTCCTCTCTTATGTTCCATAGTTTTTCTTCCTTTCTTTTCATAAATGATTATGGGAATCATGTGTGTAGCTATATAATACCACTCTTATCAATTATGTATCTATCTTTGATGTACCTTATGCTTATGATATTTAGAAATCCATCTGCATGTAGTTAGATAGTTCATGAGTACAAATCAAACCCTGAGCTCAAAATTGATGCCTTTTATTTTCATTTTTCAGGGACATTGTGACAAGATGGAGCTTGATGAAAGATGGAACTAGAGTTGGAGACAAGAAGACTCCAAGAGAACCAAAGGTAATGATGGGTTTCTTCTATAGTATTTTAATTTTAACTTCATGCGCATGTACTTCTTTCTTTAGTAGTTTTGAGTTACATCCCCTGGCTTGTGTGGGAAACATTGTACTTCTTCATGAATAAATAACATTTAATTTATGTACTTGAGTTGTATACTTCTTTCTGCTTTCAGATTTATGACATGTATGGATTGTATAATGAAATAAAAATCTTAACTACATAGTTAAGTGTATATAAACACGAATGGATAATGAGATTTAATGTATCGGTAACTTAAAATGAAATTGCTGCATGAAAACTGTAACTCTATTTTCTATTACTAAGTTTAATCTCTCACATAAACTACAATTCCCACCTTCATAAAGTTAATGCATTGGTCCTATGGGGATTTTGTGTTTCTTTTCTGAAGACGAACATGGAATGACAGTCTATGTAAGGTGTAACATTCTATAATAACATACATAGCTGTAGATTAAATGTAGTTAATCAATTTCTGTAACTGTAAAGATAATAAAACTATAATGCATCCCCCTAGTTTGGTCCATTTCATCAATGCCATTAATCGCAACAAAGATTCGAGTTGCCCATTTTGGCACAAGTGTAAAATTTTTCAGCATTGAGAACATGATCTGAATGAGGAGATGGACTCCTCAGAGAAGAAGTAGACATGGAATTTGGTTAAGTTACTTGTACGTAAAAGAGCATTGTAGAACAAGTGGGTTTATAGTATCATGGAAGAAGAGGACGGAAAAAAGAGTTATAAGGAAAGGATTGTAGTAAAGGGATGATCCAAAAATAATTAATTTTTTATCTACCTCAATTGCAGACCCCTATAGGGATTAAATTATTTTCAGAAATCACCCCGTTAACATCAACTTCAAAGAAATGCAAGAATATAATCATACCACAAAACAAGTTGATAACAGATTTCGGAAGAATTCCTACATCTTTAGGCTCATTAATAGATATGATATATTATCAACTTCAATGAATGTAACAAATAATACAATCTAGCATGATAATACTGAATACATAAGAACATGAATCCTTATACCAAGCAGCTATCCTAGTAGATTCGATCTTGTATTCTATCTGTGAAAAATTGTACGCCTCCGTTACATGGTGCTAAACATTCTCCTTCCCAGTACAATTCCATGTGGCTCCCCGATCGGTCTTCTAGACGCAAATACAATGCCCTTTGGCTCCTTAGACGGTCTTCTAGACATTTTGTACCCTAAAGTTGTGGCATAATAAGCCTATTGGGTAGTTTGCAATAAGTCACAATAACAATATTACCTATTAAGAATAATAGGTCTTATCTCTCTATCATATCTCCATTAACATCTTTACGGTTGTCTTCTAACTTCACAAGTTGTTCACCACATGTTGGGCTTGGAGTATATCTTCTCAGAGAGAGAATAGAGCTTCATTTTTACATATTGCCTATATAAATAGGTATTATATATTTAAAATCCTATGATAAATATAGGTCTTAAGCTCCACAATATTATGACTATAAATAATAGGTCTTACAAACATTCCGTCATGCCTATTATATAATATAATAGGACTTAATAAAATAATGCCTAGTATAGGGCTTATAATACTTTATTTCTCCTATACTTTCCTTTGAACTTCTTTACCTTCCATACTCCTTGGCTAATTTGGAGAGGGCTTTGCTTGAGATCGAAGTGATATTTTTTGTGTAAGAGGGTCAAAAGCCTTTATATAGGCCAAGGGCACCTGCAAATATTGTATATAGGGCTTATCATCCTATCCATATCCCATTCAAGATAGGTGGCATAGTGGTCAGGTAGCTCCACTTTCCTTGCAGAGGTCGTGGGGTTGAATCTTAGTGGCATGCATGTTTTTTGGTGGTGGCCAGTTTGTATGGACCATGAGAATAGTCCCACATTAGTGTAGCACAAGGAGGGATTGGTGTTTAAAAAGAGCTTGCCAACCCATTGTCATCGTGGCTTCAACCACACATGTCACTATTTTGTTGGATGAGCCAACTTCCACTGCTGTCCATGCATTGTGCTATGGTTATTGAATGAGGTCGAGGTTTTTGGTGAGTTGTTGGTTTGAATTCCTGGTGTGTGGGCCAAGCTATGTGGTCAATGTGATAAGCTATATGCACTCCTTCACTACTCCAATATGGTGTCGAGATGGTAAAGGATAATCAATTCGACCAATGTGGTCACCCAAGTAGTTGAGAATAATATAAATCATAAACTATATGGAATATCATTCAATCATGAGCATTATGGATAGTTAACCATGTGGAAAATAATCCATTCAATTGATGTGGAAGTAACTCAATCCATGCAGTAATATAACATGATCAACTCGGTGGGGATTTTATCACCTCATTGATCTAGAAATAGCTTGACCGAGCTAACTCAATGTTGACATGGTGGTTTTAGAGCCCACCATGTTGGTAGCAGCACTAGATGTCACAGTGGTTGGGATCCCTTCCATCACAAAAGTTTAGCCTCTTGTTCCTGACGAATACCAGAGGTTGATAACCAAACAAAACGATTCTTTTTTTTTCCTTTTTTCCAATTACCACCTTTGCCATGTTTCATGTCTGGATTGGACTGTTGACCAGGGTTGAATTTCTAGTTGACTAAACTTTGACCACCCACCTAATGTGCATACAAACTCCATTTTTGATGTTGTGATCTTGGGAGATTTAGGGAAATTTTGTCCTCTATAATGTCCTCCAGATCACAATTCTCCAATGTGAAATGATTTTTGTCCCAAAAAGCTTGTGAAATCCAAATCACCTTGCTGAGAAGAGATCATCGCAATATTCTGCCAACTCCACATTCAACAATGATGGCACAAAATCCAGGACCTGTGGCACTTGGGATCATTGTCTCATGATGTGCCACTCTTATATTCAAAGAATACCTCCACGCCTCCATTGTGTGGTGCTAGGATTTGAGATATATGACAACAAGGATCTTCTTTGACTCTATAACATAGTTCTCGACTCCTAGTTGATTCCATAGAATCCAAATTGGTTTGAAGTAACTCTTACTTAGAGTTATGATTAATTTGATGTCGATTATGGACAATGAATTTTTAGGTACCATCCTGCTACAGGGTCATAAGAGACTCTACATAGAATGAAGTTGTGACCTGATGTCATGTCCCTTTCAAGACTTCAACGCCTCTAATGCACGATGCTAAGCCACTTTCAAGACCTCAATCATCCAATGCACGATGGTAGTCTTATGATCAGCTACCATTATGCTAGACGGTCATAATACCTCTACATAACAAAAATCCAAGCTGATTTATCTCGAGAAAAAAAATGGTGACTCCAAACCCGCTACACGGTTGCTGCCTCTACACGGTACAAAGCCTCTTGTTGACGATGACTATCAGGTACCACTTTGTTGCACTTTCAAAATGCCTCTACAAAAAATGAAGTTCCAACCTATTGTCATATGTCAATGGTGTTCAACTACTATTCTGGTGCATGGTCACAATGCCTCTACACAGAATGAAGTTCCGAGATGACACCCGCGAGCTCCATTTTTTGCACAAATGGCTGACAAATATCCAAACTCATAGATATGATTATCTAGCTATAATAGTCACTCAAACATTTGATTATGAGAAAATTTCCTTTAAAAGAGTCTTTATACAACTTTCAAATACAAGTGCAAGGAAATTATATTGTACTACATAATGCAAATTAGTTGTAAAAATGATCCATTTTTGGAGTCTTGGTACAATAATCTTAGTTACCAATTTTATAGGAAAATGATTTCACATGATAAACCTGTCACAAAAAATTCTCCTACTCAGTGGCTTATGGACTTGGTCTTCCCCATTGCATCACAATCGTGGTTTGACGTCGTTTGTCTCTTCCCTATAGGAAAAATAAATTGACAAGGAAAAAAACATACTGCATCTCATGGTATTAGCAATTTACCAAAATAATTACCCTCTAAGGGGTCTTACTAATGCAAGTATAAAATAGTACAACCATTTCCCATAATTAGGTCTTGACTAATGTGTTATGTGGATTGTCAAATGATCTATCATCTGCACATGTGTCATAATGGAATAATCTAAATATAAATGTGAGAAAATTACTGAGGATGATAAACATGTCCCTTAGTCTATCCCACAAATCCAGACTCCACAAGTACAAGCTCGATGCCATCACTATTATCTCAGCCTACACTAATCAACCTTCTTGGAGAATATCAACTTTGTAAGTGTTGATACCTGCTATGATACCAACTTGATCTGAAAATAATCAAGGTTTTTATCTACTTCAATCGCGAACCGCTAAAGGCATTAAATTGTTTTTCAAAATAACCCTGTTAAAATCAACTTAAAAGAAATGAAAGAATATAATTATACTACAAAACATGTTGATAAAATATTTCGGAAGAATTCCTACTTCTCCGAGTTCATTAATAGAACCGATATATTATCAAATTCAATGACTGTAACAAATAATACAATATAGCATGATAATACTGGATACATAAGAAAATGAATCCTTATACCAAGTAGCTATCCTAGTAGATTCGATCATGTATTCTATCTGTGAATACCTCTATGCCTCTATTACATGGTGTTAAGCATTCTCCTTCTTGGTACAATGCGTTGTGGCTCCCCGACCGGTCTTCTAGATGATAATACAACACCCTTTGGCTCCCTAGATGGTCTTCTAGACATTCCGTACCCTAAATTTGTGGCTTAATAAGCCTATTGGGTAGTTTACAATAACTCCCAATAACAATATTCCCTATTAAGAATAATAGGTCTTATCTCTCTGTCATATCTCCTTTAAAATCATCGCGCTCTTCTTTGAACTTCACCAGTTGTTCACCACGTCTAGGGCTTGAAGTATAGCTTCTCGGAGAGAGAATGGAGCTTCATTTTTACATATTTCCTATATAAATAGGTCTTCTATGTTTAAAAGCCTATAATAAATATAGGTCTTAAGCTCCACAATATTATGCCTATAAATAATAGGTCTTACAAACATTCCTACATGCCTATTAAATAATATAATAGGACTTAATAAAATAATGCCTATTTTTATAGGGCTTATAATATTTTATTTCTCCTATACTTTCCTTTGAACTTATTAACCCTCCATACTCCTTGGCTGATTTGGAGAAGGCTTTACTTGAGCTCAAAGTGAGATTTTTGTGTAAGAGGGTCGAAGGCCTTTATATAGGCCAAGGGCACTCACAAATATTGTATATAGGGCTTATCACCCTATCCATATCCCATCTGAGATAGGTGGCACAGTGTTCGGGTCGCTCCACTTTCCTTGCAAAGGTCAGGGGTTGAATCTTAGTGGCATGCATGTTTTTTGTACGGTGGTTAGTTTGTATGGACCATGGGAATAGTCCCACATCGATGCCACACAAGGAGGGATTGGTGTTGAAAAAGGGCTCGCCAACCCATTTTCATAGTGGTTTTGGCCACACTTGTCACTATTTTGTTGGTCGAACCAACTTCCACCGTTTTCCATGCATTGTGATTTGGTTGTTGAATACAGTCGAGGTTTGTGGTGAGTTTTTGGTTTGAATGCCCGGTATGTGGGCTCAGGTATGTGGTCACTGTGCTAGGCTATATGCACTCCTTCGCTTCTCCAATATGGTGTCAAGCTGATAAAGGATAATCGATTTGGCCAATGTGGTCGCCCAAGTAGTTTAGAATAATGTATATCCCAAACTATATGAAATATCATTCAATCCTGAGCATTGTGGATAGTTAACCATGTGGAAAGTAATCCATTCGGTTGATGTGGAATTAAATCGATCCATGTAGTAATATAAGGTGATCAACTTAGTGGTGATTTGATCACCCCACTGAGCTAGAAATATCTCGACCAAGCTAACTCAATGTTGACACAATGGTTTTTGATCCCACCATGTCGGTAGCACCACTTGCTCTCATGGCGGCCAGGCCCCCTTCCATCACAAATGCTGAGCCTCTTGCTGCAACCACCAAATTTTTTATGCCTAACAAAGATCAAAGGTCGATAACCCAACAAAATGACTCTCTTTTTTCCTTTTCTCCAGTTTCCATCTTTGCCACGTGTCATGTCTTGATTGGACTATTGACTAGGGTTGAATTTCCAATCGACCAAACTTTGACCAGCCACCCAATGTGCATATGAACTTTGTTTTCGACATTCCAATAGTCATCGGAAAGGTCTCAGAGTCATCTTCTATACTGTAGAAATCCTAGGAGTTTTAGGGAATTTCTATCCCCCTTAATTTCCTTCAGATCAAGTGATTTGCATAGAAATCATGGATTGAATATGGTGCAATCTTCTCTTGTTGTTAAGATGACTTCTATTCTTACTGTATTGATTTTAGATGTAGTAGAAGATATTCATTTAGAGAAACTTGATGTCAAGATGGAATTTCTTCATGGTGATTTATAGAAATATATTTATAATAATCAGTCGCTAGGGTATGAAGTCAAGGGTAAGGAGAAATTTATGTGTAGATTTAAAAAGAGCCTTTAAGGGCTTACGCAAGCTCTAAGATAATTATATATGAGGTTTGATAGTTTCATGTATGAGAATGGTTATTTAAGATGTGAATTTGATAAATGTGTTTATTTCAAGATGCTTGGAAATGAGAGCTATATTATTTTGTTATTGTATGTGGATGATATTCTTATTGCAAGATCTAGTATGCGGGACATTGGTGAGCTTAATGAAAATCTAGCTCACACATTTGAAATTAAGGATTTGAGAGATGCAAAGAGAATCCTTTGCATGCAAATTCACAAAGATAGGAAAAACATGATTTTTTATTTGTCTTAGAAGCATTATATCAATAAAGTGTTGGAAATGTTTAATTTGCAAAATTCCAAACTTGTAAGTACAACTATGGCTGGACACTTCAAATTGAGAAAATATCATAGTCCTACATCACATGAGGAGGTTGAGTACATGATATGAGATCTGTATGCTTCAACAGTTGGGAGCTTGATGTATGTTACGGTTTGTACTAGACTAAACATTGGACAAGAAGTAGGAGTTTTGAGTAGATTATGGAAAATACAAGTAGAGAGCATTGGAAATAAGTCCAATGGATTCTCAGGTATTTGTGAGGGACATCCAACATGCAGTTATGCTATGGAGGGTTAGAAATTTATTTACATGGCTATGTGGATTTAGACATGGTTGGTGATTTTGATGGCAGGAGGTACTTCATTGGATATGTTTTCATAGTAGGTGGCATGACAATCAGCTTGTTTTCTAGATTGGTGTGGCCCTCTCTACTACAGAGGATGAGTATGTTGGAGCTACAGAAGCTAGCAACGTGATGATATAAATGCATTGGTTCATGGGAGAGTTGGAAAAGGAGTAAGAGGATTGTAGATTGTAGAGTGATAGTAAAAGTGTGATTCATCTAGAAAAGAACTCAGTGTTTCATTCTAGAATGAAACACATTCCGTTTAGATATCACTTCATACAATAGGTATTAGAGTATGTGCAGTTGATGTTGGAGAAAATTAATACAAAAAAAATACTGCAGATATGTTAATGAAGCCGTTGGAAAAGGAGAAGTTGGAGCTACACTCTACTTCTATTGGTCTTCAAGTTTTAGACTTGAGGAGGGAGAAGTAGGCCAAGGAAAGGATCAGAGGAAGGAGTTGTATGGTAAAGTGCAACAATTTATCTCCAAGTGTGTGATTCTTGAGGTGTGGAGCTTAATTTTTTCACGTGAATGTTTTTGAAGACTTGTTGGAATACACAGTAACCAACATTAGTCACCCTTGGACCGGTATTGGTCATTCCAGGAGGAAACTGCATCAGTTGTTTCTAATCAGCATCGATTAAGGCTAATTGGTATCAGTTAAGGCTAATTGACATTAGTTTACTGTGCGTGACTACTATAATTAAGTTATAGGAATTAGATCTATATTTAGTTGTAAAGTGAATCTAATGGTTGTAATTTCATAGCTAAAGTTCCCTAAGATTATAGATTCATATATAAGCATAAAGCTAGGATTTAGAAGATAGAATTCATTGAGATTAAGGAAGTTTTCTTTAGAGAGAAAAAGAGAACTTTATTGAGAAGAAAGTACAGGACATCCAAGAAGGTGTGGAAGATTACAAATTTTCATTGTACTTCCTCTATGATAATAAATTGGCTTTTTCATGGTGGACGTATTGCACACTGGGTGAACCACGTTAAATCTTGTGTATTATTTCTTCTTTTTTATTTCAATATTGATTGATTTTATGCTTAGGTTTGATAAATATATCTATAGAACTGGTGTGCTAACCCCAATAACCTCCTTATTAACTCAACTCTAATGTAGTTCCACCCACTTGACTTTCTGTTCAAGCTCATTTGGCTCGCTGTATCTTTCTCACGATCCACATGATGTTGGTATTTGGTGTGCATGGATGGACCCAACTTGAATTTATTGAATTTTCCCACTAGCTTAGCCACTTCCCTCACATGATCTAGCTCGAAATCTATTTTGATTTTGGTGTGAAATTTTCAATTTCTCTTAGTTGGCCTCGATTATCAGAGATCAAAATCTATATTCCCTCCAATGTTGGTGTACATCTTGGATCAGACTCGGCCCAAGTATCTTGGTCCTCCTATGCCCTAGCTCAGTAAACAATTAGTGATTTCCTAGGGGATCATGTTATCAAACCTCTCCACATATTTTTGGTAAAACCATTTTAGGAGAGCATATAAATTTGTAAGTGCATATAATTTAATTCAGCTAAATACCATAACAAAAAAGGGTTATATCTTTTATTTGACAACTTAGAATTGAGTTCCACATTTTTCAATAATGTAAGATTTTTCTAAACTAACCATTAGGTCTATACATTTAGAAATAACACTCAAATTATAAAGTACCCAAAATTCATGTTCAAACGTAAATTTCAAGGGTTTTGTATTTTTTTGCACTAAATAGTAAAGGGAAAGATATTTAAATATTTGAGGTATTCTCATCACAGCTATTAATTTTCATCATTGTGTTGTTTAATCAAATCTAAATTAAGGTTTCTCTTGGACATAAGAGAAATTAGACCATTACTTCCTGAATGATTTGATGCCCAACCTCCTTTGAATCCTTCTTAAAATCAATGATTCTTTAAATTAGAGTGAGTAGTGGAATATAAACAAAATGGTTTATGGACTAATATGACAATATCTAAGGGCCTTTAACATTAATGTGAGCACAATGAGTTCCATTTCACCTCTTGGACCTTCATTCTATAATTGTATAAGCCATCACTTATAGATGATACCTAGATTTCTACTGATTATTATCCTTATAACATCTTTCCTATCATTGATTGCTTTCTTGTTATGCATGTTGCAACTTTGTATTCAAGAATTTATCTTTCGATCCATTCTAGAGACTCTTTGCACAAAGATTTTATGATGAAGGTTAATCCAACACTTGTCACTACTTCAGATTTTAGTGTTGCTTCTTTAAAACCTTTAAAGTATTCTTCATAATATAATTATTCATTTCTTCAGGGTATACATCCTCGCGATCTCTAATTTTTATATATTACAACTACGTTTATGGAATCTCCACTTGAATATCTTAATAGGATTGTATCTACATATTTTGATATCCTCTATCCACCTCTTGTTGAGAAACATATAATGAGATATTCATTATTGATAATAGAATACTACACAAAAATAAGTGCAAATTTGTAAAGGTACACCATATTAATTGGGACTGAGATTTGAGAGAGAGCTTATTTTGGGATGGCTAGAGAGAGATTTTCTGGGTACATTCTCTTTATATGTTATGGGAGATTCTATATGTTATTCTAGGGTTATTTTTCTATGAGGGATAATTATTTCTACTTATTTCAATCTCTTTTGGCAAGGAGATTTCCCCTCTATGTGTTATCCTTTTCTCCATTATGAGATAGTTATTAGATATGTCTCTACCTCATCATAGCTTGTTCCTGGACTAACACCTTTCTACCCACCTAATCTATTCTTAAGGAGAGTGTTAGTGTGGGATATTATTTTTCTTGTATTTTTTATAGACTTTGAATGTTTCTTACACACATGGAGTATCCATACTCTCACATGTTGTTTGTTAGGTGCTCCATGGTTCATATTTGAAATGGCATGCCCTGTCATATGTAGTTGTCTTATGTGATAGGATTTTCTTAACTCTTATTGTTTGATTACTGTACCATAAAATTTACATTAGGTTGGTTGATCCTTTCATTAACTATTCAAGGATTATAACCCCCATTCCTTTTTATAGAGTGTTTTCCATTATTCTATAACAACTTAAAAAATCACTCACATATATTTACATCACTATTGTGAGGTACTCTTTAATTACATTTTTCTTTTTTTCTCTGATTGGTACCTTTCTCTAGATATTTCAATGTTAACATTGTTTTATTGTAGATTAATACCGTTGATTCCAAATAATTTAGTGCTTTCGGTCTCATATTTTTTCTATAGTTTTTTAATTGATTTTAACACCTTGTGGTTTGGTGTTATTTTATAGTTTTTATAATCTATATACTTATAAGGTCTACATATTTTCCGTGATTCATATCATGTACCTAAGTTTCCATTATTTTTATTATGAATATATTTGGTGAAAGAACCCTCATTCACATGATCCTCACATTTATATATCTTTTGTTGATGTGGGAAAATTATTATTCCTACTATATTTCTTGTATCCTATGACCACTAGGGAATGTTTTTGAATATATACTCTTTCATGGGTACATATATATTTTACAAATATTTATGTCCTTAAGATATAGTGCTTATATCCACTAAGTTTAAATGGAACATTAAATATTAAATTTACATTCCCTGTACTACTAGTGCACACAACATGAGTTTATGATGTCATACATACTGCTAAGTTAATATGATTACAATTTTTACAAGAATTCCTGCAAATTTAGTATTACATATTGTGTTTTAAATGTATTTATTTGAATATAACTTTTTCAAAGATTCATCTCAAATCTCTGAAGGAAAAAAAGATCACCTTTATTACATAAATATAGACTCTAGCTACTCCTATATAGGGAGACATTGAAGAGAAACATTTAGTAAAATAAATAGATAAACATAGGACACACCACCTATTCTTGGTAAGAAATGGATTCAAGATACAATTTATCAGTAGTAGTTGCACTAATTATTCCGTAGACATCCTAATAGGGAATAACAATAGCATTATATTTATAAAATATGCATGGAAGGACTTTGATTTGAGTAATTTGACTAAACTCCAAGTGTCTTTTACTACTTTTACAAATCGCTTTCAGTACGTTACTACTTACAAACATATTATCCTTTAAAGTTCAACTCTTTATATTATTTTCCATGGAAAAAACTATTAATGAGAAACAAAGTGATTATTTCCCCCTTAAATTCCAAATGTTTATATTATTTTCCATAAATAACACCATTAATGAGTCTTCACAATAGTAATTAATTTTTATTTTCTCTTTAAATATGAATATATATATAAAATACTTGAAACCTTAAAGATCTTAGTTATGAGTTCAATTTGGTACCTTTAAAGTTGAAATTCTCTACTTGCCATTTTGTGTTTTTACAAATAATGTCTTCCAACAACCCTAAATTCACATTTTTAAGCTAGGGATCTTATTATGGCTTTGAATTATGCTATTTTAAAATACCAGCCAAGCTTTAAAGATAGGATCTTCCCATAAATATAGTCAAGATAGTCACTATTCATTACAAATGTTTTTGGCCACCAAGAGGGACACAATCTATATGTGAAGGATCTATTACAATAATCCACCAACTATTTTCTCATTATGATTATACATATGCTAAGAAAATTAATCGAAACTATAGACATAAATGATTTACACACTTTGAAAATAATTGATAGAATACACCATTCTAACATGTACCTTATCCCCAATGATTGAAGACATGTTTTCGTCATGTATGGCTGGTTCCCACAGCTAGGTGTCACATCATAGGTAGATGTTTAATCACATAAATGAGTTTGAGCTTAATGAATAGCTAGTTTGCTGGATGCAGCTCTTGAATGCTAAAACGTGATATGTTGGAAATCAAGATGACACAGGGTACAAATCAAAGAATGTTAGCAACTTGTTAAGTTTGTTTATTAAACATCAATGTGTTTCAAACAAAACTTATTTCAAATCATTCATCTAAATAAAAGAAGCGTGCGACATGTATGCATAGAATGGGTGCACGGAATTTTATGGACTATAAGTGTATTCTAATGGGAGAATATGTTGTCGCCTTGAAAGTTATTAAAATTGGTGAGATTTGTTGAATCATCTGTATATCAACATTCATTAGTCTGAAATAAGATTCCAAAAGTACAGAAAAACTCCATTAAAAGTGCATTTTGATACACATTGCCTAGTGATGATACTAAAGAAATGCCGCGATAACAAGGCCATTTTTCAATAATATGTCCATGTTACCTAAACTACTTGATTAGCACTCGTCATATCAATTCATAATATAAACTATTGGATACCTAATCTATTGGTGGTTTTCCTACTAATTCTAGATATATTAGGGATAAAAGTGGCACCGAATTCCAATCTTAGTGGGATAGGATATATAGGCATATATATAGGATATATATATATATATATATAGGTATAGTATATTCGATGTTACGGTACGTCATTTATATTGTAGTAAATGATTAATTACATTTGATGGTCCTAGGTATATATAACTAGATGTAAGATCAGGTTTAAGAACAAGTTAAACCTTGTATTTGCTTTCTCTACTAGACATTACTAACTTAAACATACTTAATTTAATCATTGTACATTTTATAAAAAAAGCTATTCCATTATTCCATGACAATTTTTTTTCCAGTAGATTTTTACTTTCATAAGGTAGATGTATTGGTATTTAAGGGGACCAAAAAAAATCCATAAAGGAGATAAAGATAAACTATGATGAAAAAATGAGGCTTGCCTCTACCAGTGACATAGCAGAAACCATACAAACAACAATTCAAATCTTAAACAAACCAGCTTGGATCCCTACACCTTTTTCGCTACACTGTTGAGTTGTGTCCACTGCAATATCCATTGCAGGGGCATTTTTCGATTGTTCGCTTTTCTTCTTATTCCCCATAGTATTCCATCCATCATCCATATTCGGGTTTACACTTTTCCTTCCAACCCAATGAATCGGGTATGGCAATTTCAAGAGATCTCTCTATACTGCTTATGAGGAGAAATAGTACTACAAGTATTGTAAAATATTGTTTTTAGTGTGAACATTTCATTTTTAATGTGACTCAGACGGCCATTTCTCCACAAAAATGTTGTGGTGGTGTGGCATGTAGAGTGCATTATTTTTAATGTATATGAGTAATATTTCTTCCATGCCTGTATTACACGGGGCTCAGGATCCCTAAGCAGTTGTTCTTGAGTATCAGAATGAGTTCGATTGGAAATTAATCAGCGTCTCACTGCCTACAATTTATAATTTCATTTATTAAGGGTATGCAAAAATAATTATACATATGGGTTCTATAAACATTGTTCTTCACTGATAATCTGTTTCTTCACTCTTATAGTCTGAAATCTAAGTGACCCAAGCTGAAGCATTTCTGACCATCTGGAACGATAACCCTTCATAGTCCACTGTGTTGATTCCAAATCTGATCTAAAACCTTAGTTAAATAGAGGTCGGTAGACTAACACCGAATGTATCTAGAGGCTACCAAAATATGTGCATATGTGGTGTGAGTATACAATTCAGTGTTTGAAATCAATTATCTAGATCTCATTTCAACAAGTCATTTCCAATAGAAATCAGGCTCTCTTCCCCCAAATTTGGAGTGGATTATATAGTTATGAACTAGTAAATGGAAAATTAAAAGTTTTCGAATAATGAAGGAACCTCGTTAGTTTTCCCTCTCAAATAAAAACCTTTAATATGTTTGAGGAATTATAACGCATGTAAGTATATAGGTTGTCTAATCAACACCACCACAAAATCACAAAAAAAACCTAATATTCAAGGGAGGAAAAGACTTAAAATTCTACAAATCCATATTTTTATGCATGTGGAGACAACATATTGATCAAGCCTTATTAGTTGATGCGGGAGCATAACTTGCAGAGGCCATAACTTTTGATCCGACCGTTGGATCGTCCTGAAATTTTACAGGGTGGTAGATATACATTAGTACTATACTAGGGTCAATGTTTCTGTGCAAGGTTGTTGCTCATTTTCAGCACGTTTTCGTGGCTCGTATTCCGTCATCTAGTGGCCTAAAATTGGCTCCGAATGATTTTTTCCACTTTTGACTAGGTCTTAGAACTTTAATAACTTTTGTTGTGCTTGTCAGAATAAGCCCAAATTTGCGTGAGCCCTAATTTATGAATGCATATTTGTCATACACAAATTTTGGGGTCACATCCAAGTTGTTTTACTATTTTAGGGTAGTTTTTGGCATTTTAGGGTTTTTGGCATTTTAGGGTTTTAGAGTAGTCTTGAAATAAAAGGAGAATTGTAATGATGTAATAGATCAGTGTGAATTCCAAAATGAGAAGTAAGCTATTTTGAAACTCCTGGTTTTATTTGCAAAGCTGCTTATGTGTGTTTTTGGATGCATTTCAACCTCTTGCGGCTGGATTCACATCAATTGGTATCAGAGCAGGATTTTGATCTTGCGGAAATAATTAAGGTAACATATATTACATTTGTCTATGTGTAGTTTTTTACCTTTGTTTTATATAACCATAGCTAGATGTGGGAGGGGAGGTTATGCCCAGATGAATAGGCATATGCAGGAGCTACAGAGACAAATTGCTGATCTCACGGGGGAAGTTACCCGCCTTAAAAGGAGACATGCAAATGGGGATGCAAACCCAGATAGTGACATTGAAGAAGAGACTTTTGTTAATGAATGAAGGAGGAGATGAAGAAGAAAATGAGAGAGACGAAGAAACCTTGAATGAGAGACCATTTGAGGAGAGATTGATCAAGGCCTTAGAGGGAAAGAATGACGACATCAAGATTAATGTTCCTGATTATGGTGGAGGGTTACGACTAGAGGATTTGATTGACTGGTTAAATCGCATGGAAAAATTCTTTGAGTGGAAAACCCTTTCAGAGGAGAAGAAGGTTAAGTTTGCATGCACTAAGTTAGCCGGACATGCATTGATCTGGTGGGATCACCTACAAAATGAAAGACAAAGGAATGGAAAGGGCAAGATCCGAAACTGGAATAAAATGGTAAAGAAGCTGAAAGAAAAGTTTCTTCCTGTAGATTATGCTCAGACACTCTTTCGAAGGTTCCAAAACCTAAGGCAGAAGGATCTCAGCATTGAGGAGTATACTAATGAATTTTACAAGTCTATCAATTAGGGTGGAACAGGGAGAGTCTGAAGAACAAAAGGCTACACGGTATGCATAAATGGGTTGAGTTACACCATACAAGATGAGCTGAGTATGCTCCAGATCCATAGCCTAGATGATGCTTATCAACTCATGCATTAAAGGAAGAAGGAAAAGAACAAGAGGAGTAATTTAAGAAGAGGTGTGAAGAGAGGTCCATCATCATTCTCCAATGAGGGGTAGGGGTAGATTTGAATCTACAAAAGGTGAATCCTCTGATACAGAAGGGCATGAAGATTCTGGCCAAAGCCATGGTAACTACCAAAGAGGTAGGGGGTTTCAGAGGGGATGAGGTTATAATGGAGGACGGGGCTGGAATAGCCCCCAAAGGCAAGTATACATGTTACAGATGTGGTGAAGAGGGGCACAGATGCTTTTGAGTGTCCGCACTATCCTACACAAGATAAATGGCAAGGAGAAAAACCACGAGTAAATCTGGTTGAGGTTGAAGAGGAAGAAGAAATGGAGGTTGCTGCATGTAGCTTGGGTGAAACCCTCATGATAAGGAGGACTATGATTGTCCCCTTGAGGAAGGAGAAAGAACAAGTGACGTTGCTGGTAGCTGATTCGTGGCTTCGTAACAAATATATTTTGCACAAGATGCACCTCTGGAGGAAAGGTATGTAAAATTATTATTGATGGTGGTAGTTGTGAAAATATGGTTTCAACTGTAATAGTTGATAAACTGAATCTGAACAGTGACAAGCACCCATATCCCTATCGTATATCATGGTTCAAGAAAGGAAATGAAGTAACCATAGATAAAAGATGCCTTATAAAGTTTTCAATTGGGAATACCTACAGGGATGAGGTGTGGTGTGATGTTATCCCAATGGATGCATGTCATATATTACTGGGTAGGCCTTGGCAATACGATAGAAAGGTTACACATGATGGGGGGAAAAATACATATACCTTTTGGAAGGATGGTGTAAAGGTGGTCTTATTACCCTTCAAGGAAGAAGAGAAGAATGAGGGCTTATTGGCTACAAAAGAGTTTGTGTACAGAAATGGAAGAAGCTGGATGTTGTTATGCACTAATGTCAAAGAAGCTGGAGAATAGAAGGCCTTTAATACACCTATTGCAGTAGGATCAAAGATACTAAAAGAATATAAGGAATGTCATACCAGATGAGCTACCAGATGGGTTACCTCCAAAGCGAGATATTCAACACCATATTGATTTGATCCCAGGATCGGCCCTTCCAAACCAGGCAGCCTATTGGATGAGTCCGACACAGAGTGAAGAGTTGAACATACAAGTGACAAATCTAATACAGAAAGGGTTAGTGAGAGAAAGCATGAGTCCATGTGCAACTCCAGCGATCCTATTGACTCCAAAAAAAGATGGAGACTGGAGAATGTGTGTAGACACTAGAGCCATAAACAAGATCACAATTAAGTATCGGTTTCCAATTCTGCGATTGGATGATATGATGGATGTGCTAGCAGGAGCCCAATATTTTAGCAAGATTAACCTACGGAGCGGTTACTACCAGATCAGAATCCGTGAAGGGGACGAATGGAAAACTGCTTTTAAAACAAAAGATGGATTATACGAGTGGATGGTGATGCCATTTGGGCTATCTAATGCACCCAGTACATTCATGAGGTTGATGAATAGAGTACTCCGAGAATACAATGGTAAGTTTGTTGGTTGTCTATTTTGATGATATTTTGATATTCAGTAAGGACAGTGGAAGAACACTTGTTACATCTGAAATTGGTGCTAGACTTGTTACGTAAAGAGAGTCTATATGCAAACTTAAAGAAGTGTAGATTCCTTCCAGAAGAGTCTATAGTTTTTTTGGGATTTGTCATATCAGGGGATGGAGTGAGGATGGATGAGGAAAAAGTAAAGGCAATTTTGGAATGGCCTATTCCAAGGAATGTGACAGAGGTTCATAGTTTTCATGGATTGGAAACTTTTTATAGGAAGTTCATCCAGGAATTTCAGTAGCCATTGTTGCACCCATAACAGAGTGTACAAAAGGGAAAGGAGTTTGTATGGACCAAGGGTAGCAACAGATAGTTTTGTAATTGTTGAAGAAGAAAGTATTAGAAGCACCTGTTTTGGTATTGCCAATATTTTAGCAAGGTCTTTGAGGTTGACTGTGATGCCTCACATGTTGGGATTGGAGCTATGTTGAGTCAAGAAGGACGACCAGTGGCATTCTTCAGTGAAAAGCTAAATGAAGTCAGGAGGAAATATTCTACTTATGATGTAAAATTTTACGCTATTGTTCAGGCATTAAGGAACTAGAGACATTACTTGGTAGCAAAGGAATTTGTACTCTTCACTGACCATGAAGCCTTGAGGTATGTAAACACACAAAAGAAACTAAATAGTAGGCATGCAAAATGGGTTTCATTTTTGCAAGAATATACTTTTGTTTTAAAGCATAAGTCTGGTAAGCAGAATCAAGTTGCTGATGCCTTGAGTAGGCGCGTAGCCCTTTTGACAACAATGGAAAATAAAGTCCTAGGGTTTGAGGCAGTTAAGGAATTGTATGAAGGTGATCCTGATTTTGGTGATGTTGTCAGAAAGCTTAAGGAGCCTACAGTAGTTAGTGATTCTTTTGATTATTTGATACAGGATGGTTATTTGTTTAGGGGGAAACAATTGTGCATCCCTGCTGGTTCAATGAGAGAAAATATTATAAGAGAATTGCATAGTGGAGGGTTGGCTGGACACTTCGGTATAAGTAAGACAATTTCTCTTGTTGTAGAAAAGTATTATTGGCCAAAGATAAAGAGGGACATCAATAGGGTTGTAGCAAGAAGTAGAGTGTGTCAAATGGCTAAGGGCCATTCACAGAATACTGGGTTGTATATGCCATTGCCTATCCCTACAGGGCCATGGGTTGATCTGAGTATGGATTTTGTGTTAGGGCTTCCTAACACACAGTGAGGGAATGATTATATCTTTGTTGTGGTTGACAGATTCTCTAAGATGGCACATTTTATTTCTTGTAAAAAAACTAATGATGCTTCCAGAATTGCAGATTTGTTTTTTTCAGAAGTGGTTAGATTGCATGGAATTCCAAAAACGATCACTTCAGATCGAGACACGAAGTTTTTGAGTCACTTTTGGAGGACTCTGTGGAAGAAATTGGGGACACAACTACAGTTCAGTAGTGCATATCACCCCTAGACTGATGGGCAAACTGAAGTAGTGAACAGAAGCTTGGGAAATCTCCTACGTTGTATAGTTGGAGAAAAGTCAAAACAATGGGACTTAGCTTTACCTCAAGCTGAGTTTGCATATAATAGCTCGATAAACAGGTCAACAGGGAGGTCTCCTTTCCAGATTGTGTATGGTAGGAATCCGAAGGGGATCCTTGATCTAATTTTTCTACCAGGTGAAGATGAAACTAGTGATGACGCAGAAGCATTTGCAGAACACATTCTATAGCTACAAGATGAAGTGAGGGAAAAGCTGAAAGTGAGTAATGCACAATATAAAACAACTGCAGATGCTAGTAGGAGAGTAAGTGTATTTGAAGAAGGAGATATGGTGATGGTTCATCTTAGAAAAGAGAGGTTTCCAAAGGGCACATATAATAAACTCAAGTATAAGAAGATTGGGCCATGTAGGATTCTGAAGAAAATGAGTGATAATGCCTACAAGGTGGATCTACCTGAAAACTTTGCTATCTCACCAGTTTTTAATGTTTCTAATTTATATAAGTTTCCAGGTCATGATGAAAATGTTGCAGAGGAGGAAGAAATAAACTAGAAGCAACAGATGCCGAAGAAGAAAAAGGAAAGGGTAATGCGTGTCTTGGATCAAAAGACAATCACTACTAGACATGGGAGCTACAACAGATATTTGGTACAGTGGGAAGGTTTCCAACATGAAGAAAATACTTGGATTCTGTAACACCCACCTAGACACACACACAAAAAACACAGAAAATAATGGATAATTTTTTTACTTGCTTGAAGTTATACGACACCAGAAGTGAACTAAAAGGGCTACAACCAACTCACGATAGGTTGACACGACATTGGAAACATATGCAAAGAAATAACATACGAAACTCATCTTGACAATTCAATTTCCTTTTTGACAAGACAAACCATAATAGTCCAACCAAAGCACACACCTATAGTTAGGGTCATCCCATGGTGTAAAGTATTTTAAGGTTACTTATTTATTAAAGCATCTCTCAATTCTTAACTTACGTTCTAGAAGGTTCATGATATGATTTGTACATTCCTTCTTATAGACATAGATATCTTTTATTTTATCCTATTGAATAATTAGCTTAAGATCAACACTAATATGTCAATTACTTTTTTAATTCCTTTGATAAAGTTCACCAGTAACAAAAGTAATGATCTTAACTCCAATTGGTAATCAAAATGGGTAACAAGTTTAAAATTGATTCTGAATCTTAAGGTGACATTCATGATTAGTTTGCAGTCTAAGAAAAACAACAAGTGGTCGGTCCAAGAGGGGTTTATAATAAGAAAGAGATTAGCTTTATGAGGACACTACCCTAGAAGATGACATTATCCTTAGTGCACACTCAAAATCCAAATCTAAGGGGAAACAATATATGTCAGGGTAAGGTATAACTATGCCATCTCTAATTGACGGGTTTATGGTGATGATACCAAACATACTGACTATAAGAACCACACAAACTAGAGCTCTTATTTGCTTAAACTAGGACGTGTAATTAAGCGTAAGAATAAAATAAATTTGTTAATGATTACAATTGAGAGTTTATAACTTGATAATTTAATTTTGATGTTTTTTTGACCATTTACCCCATTTAGCAAGACTTCTTTAAATTTTTAATTTACCTTACATTAGTTTACAACTTAGTATAATTTTACATCCCAACAACTCAAAAGGTGAAACTCCCAACATAGGTTGAGAGTAATAAGGTATATATATATATATATTTGACACAAGATGATAGTCCATTATCCCACTTAATAACTCTTTACTTCATCAACTTGCTTACAACATCACATATAAATATATGTATATATTTTTAAGACCATTATAAGAATTGTAACAACATTATATTATACCTAGCATTACATTATTTCCCTACTCTATAAGGGTTTACTACTCAAAGTTATCATCTCAAATGTATTTAACATTATATATATATTTTTTCCTGGATACCAAGCTCCCTATCCCAAAACGACACACACCAAAGGTAGCTAAAAGTCTTAAGCACCTTGATTCGGGTTTAAATAGATAGAACAATATTGGTAATATCAAAGCTAAACCATCCTTCAAAATATATAGCATACATTAAGATAATCATAACAACAAGAGTTCATTTTACTCCATTCACAATAATTTTTCACAAGTTTTAGTCTCAGTCAAAACAAAAAACACTACTTCAGAATTACATAAATGTTAAGGCACTAAATCCTTCTAACTTTTGCAACACTTTCTATTCGAGGAATTTTTAATAGATTAAGCATTTGAGAAATAAAAATTCATTAGAAACACCGAAGAAATTTTTCTACAAGTAATTCCTCCTTTTTTTTCTACTCATGAAAATCATCTGCACAATTATTAACCTGAGTCAGTTCACGAGAACTAAGCATGATAAAGACTACACATTGGAAGAGAATGCTACCATTAACAAGATCTTAAAAATAAACCTTCTATTTAATGAAATGGAGTTAAGCTCTATAAAACAAACAATGTCATTAAACATGATAGAAATTATACCAAGTCAAAATTAACAAGGAACCCATAAGAACCCGTTATGAACATTGTTTCAAGGACAACAAAAGTTTAACCAAAATTCACATAGGGGTCAATGAACCGATAAGTTTGAAACAAGTGTCGATCGTATTGGGATTTTACTCGTATAATCGAATAGATTATGTGATTGAAATCCAATACTTGAACATCATTCAACATTTCCTTAAATAAGTCATATGATCCAATAGATTTGAAGTCATAATTCCAACATCATTTACTTATCCACTATTTACCATTTTCAAAAGTATCTATAGACACCTATAATTTATCCTAAACAATTCAAATACTTAAATTGTGCTAATTATCCCCTTTCCCTGCAGATTGGTGATGTATCGTCTAATTGTGCTCATCTTCTCTTCTTTCATCATTAGTTAATTACAATACGTAATTAATTAAGTCATATATTCAACGAGTACCTTAACTAACGAACTTCTATTAATTAATCCTTCCTTCTATCTAGACTAATTAATTATTAATAATTAATTAGCTTCCCCTTTCATTAAACCAATAAATCATTATTTAATTGATTCAATCCCCTTCTATAGTCTAAATCATGCTAATATTCCTCTAAAAAGATTTTATAAGCTTGCATATATATTTAATTAATCAACTTGATTAATTAATATACCCCCTTTATCCACATGAGTTACTAAAGGACAAGCTAAACTCTCATAAAGTTAACTCAGCCCTTTCTAAACTCCCCCTTATCCACAACTAACTCGACATCTCTATTATCTCACATGCAAAGGGATGTAGAGATTCCTTTATCCATTGGGCTATATAAAGATCCTTCCTCCTACCTTTACACTTACACCTATTTCCTTGAGAAACAAAAGTGAAGCATATAACAAATACGCTACTAGCCATTTTGTCATCTTGGAGCATTCTTCATTGGAGAGGCTAGCTACTTTCATTTCTTGTATTCATCCATCCATGAGTTTTGAAGTCATATAGAGATATGTCAAATGGAGATTCATATGCCATGGATTGACAAGATTCCGTTCTTGAAAACCTTGGGATTCAAACATATAGGATCTAAGTAGGTTTATTTCATTTTTAGCATTCAGTAGAGACAAAAATTAATAGATTAACATATTAGTTTGAATATATGTTCATGTTCTAATGCAAGGATGTTAGTAGACTAGTTTTTCTTAAGCTCTAAGCATGATGGTGCATTGAATTTGATTTAGCTTTGCTTAAGGACTACTAGGTGTTAGTTTCTAGCTCTTTTTTCATTGCTAACAAATACATGTACACATTTGGACATGCCTGGGTGGGACGGGTCCTCAGTCCCTTAGAATTCTAGCTCAAATTTTATTGTTATTTCAAGTTTTTGGCTAACCCTTGATATACACATATGGCAAATAATGTTCAATTTCTTAGGATTTATGTAAATATTTCATGTGTATGGATCTCAGTAAGAGATTTAATTCTAATGGGTTGCTGTCAATTTCAAGCTAACATACTAAAATTTAGAGTGTTTTGAGCTTTTAGTGTCTTTTTGCTAATATTACATGTGTGAAATAATGTTAAATTTCTTATGTCATTTTGCTAACTTTGCATGTGTTGAGTCTTGTTTAGGGGTTTAATTTTGATGGGTTGTTGTCAATTTTGAGTTAACATATCAAAAAATCAACCTTTTTGAAGTTATTTATCTTCAAATGACGTATTTTTGATGTCACCCAGGAAAGGGAGGTGCACACATCATTCTTTGTGCGCATGCATAAATCTCACTGTGTTTTTTTTACACATGGGTAGTGCGCAGGCACCCAAACCTTGGCGTATGCACCCAAATCATGACACAGGCACCCAAACCTTGGCCCAAGCACCCAAACCTTGGCGCAGGCACCCTGACTTTGGTGCATAGGAACCCCAAACCTTGGTGTAGGCACCTTAACCTTGGTGCAGGTACCCAAACCTTGGTGCATGTACCCTAACCTTGGCATAGGCATCATTATGTTGGCACACACACCACTATAGTACTATACCATTTTGTAGACCAGCGCATGCACTCATTATGCTATTGCAGGAATCTCTCAGGTAGTGCACATGCCATTGTAGTAGATTTTGTAACTTCTATTTTGCTTCCTAGACGTAGCACACATGTAAATGGGTGCGCATACAAACTAAAGGGAGCGCACACATAATTTTGTGTGCGCATGCATATATTTTTCACCCCCATTTTGATCTACTTCCTTCACTTTCTTTTGACATTTTGTTGATCAAAAGAAGAATGACTACCTTTGCATTATCAATTGATTATTTCTCCCACTTTTTCGTCCGTTTACACCCATCCATGTTTGCGGCTGGGTAAGTTAAATGTCCAAAGTGTGTGGAGACGTATTCATATCATTGGTAGCCTTTGTGATCTTTATACCCATGTCAGGATCATCATCATAGTTAGGCTTGGTTCCTCATCTTGAACTTCCTTAGAAAGGTTACCTTGTTTATATCGTATCATTATAATTTTGGTATTTACGTCTTGTTTCTTGTAAACTTGACCTAAATATCTACATTCTAAGGTTAGGCTATACACATTTTAAAATTCTTAGTTATACTTTAAGATTTTAGTTTGATTCCATTACTACCTCAATTTTGAAAAGTGCTACATGTTACCACTCTTGTGTGTTATATCAATATCATCTTGATATCAATACCTTGGCGTAGGCACCCTAAACCTTGGCGCAGGTACCCTAACCTTGGCGCAGTCACCATTATGTTGGCACACACACCACTATAGTACTATACCTTTTTGTTAGACCAGCACAGGAACCCATATGCTAGTGCAGGAATCTCTGGGGTAGCGCACACACATTGTCATAGGTTTTGTACCTTTTGTTTTACTTCCCGGGTGGGGACACACGTAAATGAGTGTGCATACACACTAAAGGGAACACAAATATCATTTTGTCAGTGCAGGCATTACTTCTTATTATATTTTTTTACACAGAGGTGTCGCACACGCTTAAAATTGCATGCACATGCCAAAATGGGCACGCATACACCCTGAAGGTGTGCGCACACATAGAACTGTGTACATATCCTATCTTCCGGAGGCCATAACCTTTAGCTCCAAAACTTGAAACGACTCCGTTTTTGTTGCGTTGGGAAAGGTATTGAAGCGAACTATGCAATTGGAAACATTAAATGTGATTTTTTCCAGTCACCTAAAAATTTAAGGTTTTAATTTTTTATAAAACCACTCATTTCTAACATGTCTAAACATTTTGGAAAAAAATGGTCTTTGATGTTCTAACACCTTGCAAGTTTTGTTTTGAATCTAACTTCTGTTTTGTAGGGTGCTTTTTATATGTTTGATGGTAATTTGACTTATTTAAAAGGTTAATAAACATTTCATATGTTTAATCATGAGTATTAGAGTCGTGTATGCTCTTCCCTCGCACCTTTTAGGTTATCTTGGGAATCATAAACATGACTTCTATGTATCTTTTTTGTTTTGAAAAATACTTATTCTTACAAGAATGAATGTGAAAGTTTATTAAAAAGAACAAATATTCCATTTGAACTTAGTGTTTTCCGATTTTTGATTTCATAGTTGGATTCTACATCGCGTATGCTCTTTTGTTGTGTATTAGGACGATCTTGAAAATAAAAAACGATGTTTTATCCTCTTTGGTAATCTTTTCATGGAAAATTACAAATCTAGATTATGGAGGACCAATAACACTTAGCAAACGAAAGGTGGAATTGAAACAAAATAAAACTACTAATATAGTTTCCGTGCATGTTGTCAAAAGGCGTTCAAGGAAATCACATCAAATTAAACAAGATAACAAGAACACCACATTCAAAACATTATATTTACAGGTTCGGATAAGGGTATGTCTCGTCTGCTTTAAACTAGGACATAACCCCTTTGACATAAGCTTTAAGCTACAATCAATGGGGGTGGGTCCTAGGAACCCCAAAGTAGTCCACGTAAGAGGGAACCTTGTGGAATGAAACTGAGAAGTGCTCCATACACAACCTACTTGGCTAGTTGTTCCTTGTGAGTTAGCATTACCGGTTGTCTGTATGATGACTCCAGTGATAGTACACATGGATGCACTAGTCTCCCACTGTGCTTGAAGGGGGTAAAGTAAAGCCGAGATACTCCCAAATTAGCCATTGTGACATTTTTGGGTAAATCGAGCTTGCTTAAGACAGACTTTGCAACACCTAGTTGAGAGAGCCACCTAGGAAGATATCTTTGGTCCAGGAGCCCACTTTGACCATTTCCAAGCCATAGTTTTGAGTTGTGGGCCATTGTTCATCACGAAAGGTGGGGAAGCATTACCTTTGCTTAGTTTTTCACTTGTTTTCTTAAGGTGAGGTGAAACTCTACCGAAGTGAAGCCAACATTTTTCACCCCCATTTTGATCTACTTCCTTCACTTTATTTTGAAACTTTGTTGATCAAAAGAAGAGTGACTACCTTTGCGTTATCAATTGATTATTTCTCACCACTTTTTTGTCTATTTACGCCCATCCATGTTTGCGGCTAGGTATGTTAAACGTCTAAAGTGTGTGGAGACGTATTCATATCATTGGTTGCCTTTTTGATCTTTATACCTAATATCAAGATCATCATCATAGTTAGGCTTGGTTTCATCATCTTGAACTCTCCTTGGAAAGGTTACCTTGTTTATATCGTATCACTATCAATTTTGGTATTTACGTCTTGTTTCTTGTAAACTTGACCTAAATATCTATATTGTGATGTTACACTATATACACTTTAAAAATTCCTAGGTATACTCTAGCTTTAGTTTGATTTCAATTAATACCTCAATTTTTAAAAGTGTTGAGTGTTACTACTTGTGTTCTTTATATCAATATCACCTTGATATTAATACCTCACTTTTTCATTAAGATTGGTTAACATATCTTGGTGGTATTGTTGTGTCGTTCACAATCATAATTGCCACTTTTTGGGATATAGGTATTGATTGAATTCAATCTCTCTTTTAGTATACTTTGTTTGGGAACCAAATTAACTTCTTATTATTACTTGCGCCTTGTTCATTTCTTTGAACTTGACATAAATGGTGAAATTTTGTTAATCATCTTGAAACACCAACTATCACTTGGAAACAAACTTAGGAAGTAATTCGATGATTGATTGGTTTAAAACAAACAAAATTTATGTGATAGTGTCTCATTTGTCACATCGACATATCCATTTTTACAATCACTTTGATCTATTGATTCTTTATTGTTCATTATTCTTTGGTCATTAATTTGGATTTGTGTTTTGAACTTGTGTGATTGTTCCTTCTGTTTATCCATCTTATAAATTCATTTCCAGGACAATCTTTTGGGTCTTTTATCCTTTTGATCTTCTTGTTTTTCCCTAAGTTCATGATCATTTTTGAACACATCTTTCAAACCTTGGAAAAAAATTTCAAGAAACTTTTGCATCAATCAAACATTGGAAATATTTCCTTTGTATCCTTTACGTTGCTAATTTTTTTTTATCAATCCTTTGACATTTATGCCTTCATCCCTTGTTGGATTATCAGTCTTGATTCATCACGATGTGTGTTTTCCTTAGCTTCACTTTTTAAAAATAATACAAGCATCACCATATTTATGAAATGTCTAGTTGGTTGTTGTTATGCTACCCGAATCAACATGAAACCTTCTTCACTTTAAATTTTTTTGATCATACAGTCTAGGTTTATACCTTTGAACCCAACATGCACCAATAATGACTGATTATCATAAGGTCTCATACACATACGATAATAAGGAATCAAAGTTTCGGTGTTCACATCAAAATACACCCATCATGATCAAACCTTGATTGGTTCTTCGTGCTAGAGAACCCATTTGGGTAACTCGTTCCCCACCTTCATCTTATAGTTGGTGGTATGATTTAGATGCTTCTAATCCAAATTACTATTCGAGTTCCCCCCACTCTTCTTTAATTATAATCCAAACATTTCCTCTTCTTCTGAGGATTCCAATCCAAATATTTCCTCTGACTCTTCTAATGATTCACATTCAAACTACTATTCGGATTCATCTAATTCGAATCCTAGGTCATCTAATGTGACTCTTATGTCATGGTCCTCCCAATCTTCATAGGAACCTCTTCATCATAGATTTAATATGAATCCTATGTCACAGTCCTCCCTTTCTTCACAGAACCCGTTTTATCAGTTGTCTCAACGACGTCTTCTTCCTTTGAAGATACATGTGACTCCAAATCCCTCCAATCAAACATCTAATACAAGTCTTGAATCGAGGCCCTCTCTTTCTTTGTAGGACCCTTATTATTATTAATCCATTGAAATTCTTGAATCATGGTCCTCCCCTTATTCGCAAGACCTTCTTCATCAATCACCCCCAATAAGTCTTCCTTCTTTGAAGATTCGTGTGACTCAAAGTCCTTCGAGTCAAACATATGAATCGACTCATGCATCGTAATCTATAGACTTTAGAATTAATCCTCTTTCTTCCAATCAACCCCTGGTGGTCGATCAACAACTCATACCGATTGATCTCTTTTAGAATGAAGAAAAAATCATGGCATTTATAGGGGCATATGAAGATATTTATTTAGCAGATTATGAGAAAGGATTCTCTTTAGACTTTGATGCGTATGTGTATTATGAGGAAAAGTTTGATTCCTTTTATCAAGAAACTGAGGAAGATCCTCAGATCATGTAACTTTATCCTCCTCTTATTCTTCCATCTTCACATTCTTCATTACGTGAGAAAACTCCTAGGTATTACATTGATCCATGGCTTATCTTCTTATCACCCAATCACTCTTTGTCTATCATAATTACTCAATCAAAATATCTTATGGGGTCAACACCAAGTAGCCCTTCATCTTCGTCTAGGTGTGGGTCACCTTCTAGTAGCCCTCCCTCTGCTATTTGTGGGACATTTTTGAGTAGTCCATTATCTTCTATTCTTGGGGCACTTCCAATGATCCCCTTTTCTTCTATGTATGGATCACCCCTGGGTAGTCCATCATCTTCTATTCTTGGGCCAAATTCTAGTAGTCCATCATCTTACATCTATGGGTCACATCCTAGTATCCCTTCTTCTTCTATTCTTAGGCCACATCCTAGTAGCCCTTCATCTTCTATCTATGGGTCACATCCTAGTAGCCCTTCTTCTTCTATTCTTGGGCCACATCCTAGTAGCCCTTTATCTTCTGTATATGTCTCACCTCCCAGTAGCCCATCTTCTTCAATCCTTAGACCATATCCTTTTCATCCATAAAATTATTCTTCTACCAAATATTATGGCAAGCCCACTACTATTCCTCTCATCAATTCTACCCATCCACGTTCTTCTCTCACTTCTCTGGATCAGACAAGTCAATTATTATCTTATAAGAAACCCAAACAGGTTCTTTATCAATCCAAGATACAAAATCTGAAGAGATCCAAAGCTACCAACAACTCTAATGATCATAAAATCCAAAATCAAATGAAATTCTAAAATGCATACCAATGTACCCATCAAGTATGGCACAAAGTGCAAAAACCTATGGATAGGGAACTCAAAATCCCACATACGAAACCCATGTTTCAAAACAAATCACAGTCATTTGTTGAGTGTGAACTCACCATGATCATCGAGATCGGGGATAATATCACTCTTGATAAACAAACGTGCTTAGTCTCCCTTATCAAGGAAGTCACACACATCCTTGTTAGATCCTATCATACAGATTGAAATTGTTGGTCCCAACTTCTAGAAAATAAATTTTTTATAAAATAGTTCAAAAATAAATTAAAAAATCATCATAAAACAATTCAAAAATACAAAAAAATGAGAAAAAATTATGAAAATAAAACATTGCAATTAGGTATTACATACACATGGATGTTCTTTCTTCCCTTTCTTTCATATTCATCTGCAAGTTGTCTACCATTTTCATCACTTCGATGTTATCGTGGTTAGCCTATTCACATGCATTTTGTGACATTTATCTCTATGGTATCCGTTTGACCTTGGTCTTTCATAACCTTGGTAAATTAAAGAACGACTGTCCTCTTAGAGATTCCTATCACTATTCTCATCTAATAAACTTGTCGGGAAGAAATTTGTGATGTATTTATTGACACTAGCCAATGTTGTCATCACAATCACTTCCACATCCTTCCATGAATCCATCAATGGTTCTTAACCCCTTGTCAAACAAGAGAGCTGAAATAAGTTTTCATAAATCAAAATAACCAAAATCAATCAGTCAAAAATCAAAAACTAAAAGCAAAAGCACATTGATATATAACTCTCTCTTGGGGTATTTCCAATAATCTCTACCGGGGCTATGGACACTTGACTAGTAGTAGAACAATGTTGTGATTAGAATTAAATGCATCTCCGTCAAGGGTATGGATGCCTCGCTAGCAGTGGAGCAATGTACATCTCTCCTTCCACAATCCATTCAAAAATCACCTTTCAAACTAAATCATTCCTACACATTGATTAATGGCTTCACTTGTTTTCTATCAACTCTTTCCTTCAAGAGGTAATTCATTTCCACATGCACACACATGATTGCGATGAGTAAAACATGATTAGTATGTTATCAAGTGTTACTTTTTGGACTTTCATAAAACACCTTCTAAATGTTTTCATAGGATCTTCTGTCCTTTGAAAATCATTTAGAAAATCCATGTGTATAGGATGGCCTTTTTGCTATGTTTTTGGACACCTTTGTCCCCCTTTAATAAATCAATCACAAAATTTATTTCTATCATGTGTTTCTTGGCCAGATTACGCTGGGGGCATTATTTCTCCCTCATGATTTAACCTATTTTATATATTAGCGTTGATCCCCCTTCTTTTTGTGAAGATTTTGTCTTTGAATACTCCCACCTAATCGTTGGGGCATATCACATCTTCACTTTCTCGTATGCATGGCATTCTACCCTTTTACATCCCATCTATTGCTAGGGGAATCCATGCTTCTTTGTCTTCCTGTACATAGCTTCAGAAAACTTATAGAAAATCACAAAAACATTCAAATATGTTTTGAGAAAAATAAAAAACAATATAATTCATCCTACAAAACATCACTCTTTAGTTCTCACCTATTCTTGTGCATGACTCGTAGATCATCTTGATCTATCTTGATCAACAAATCTAGTTTGCTTACTATGTCTGTACTCTGTGGCACAATGAGTTGCCTTGTATTGTTTCATAGTGCACGATTTATTTTCATAGGACCAAAGTGTCCTCTGTTGTTCCCCTTGCATGCATCCTTGCTTGGGGAACCATCTTTTAACCCTTTTCATTCATTCACACAGGTCAGAATCAAAGATTGATAACAAAAACATGGTGTTGGTACCCTGATTTAATCTCCTTCACAACTTGAGCAGCATCAAGGAATGATTTATATGTCATTTTGTAGCTGGGGAAGAAATTTATCTGAATTTTTAGCACTCAGGATTTGAAGATGTGGGTAGCACCTTAAAAGGATGTGATCTCATCCTCACTATTTTAGATTGTGCCTTTCAACCAAGGTAAGAGAATCTATTTTGTAACCTCTGTTTATTGAAGGAGACAATGATAAATCCTTTCTTTTGCAATTTTATAGAAAAGACCTTGGGGAAAATATAATCAACACACCAGATCTGACTCTCACGAGTTCTAACTTCTAGATCATGGAGATACTTTCACAAACAAGGCAAAGGTTACTAAATACATTTAAGACCCTGATCTGCATCTTCATGTTTTGGTAACAGAGATTATGCATTTGTGTGCACACAGAGCATAAACAGGGGTAGTACAGGTAGGATTGGTTGTTGTTAAATGAATTTTTTGGTGGGAGGTGGGGCAGGGTGATAGACTAGATTCACCATATCCTTGAGGAACCTTCACAAAAATGGAGAATTCAAACCAACAAAATGATTCACAGAATAGCTTAAAACATGTCTCTTTAACCAGAATATGTGCTTCAATGGAGGCCCAGATCATGCACTCTTTCACACAGTATTTAAGATTCTATCATGAAGGCTCGAGTTAGAAGACCCAATAAAAGCATCAAGATTTGAGATCAAATCATGCCTAAGGTACACCTAAAGGCTTACAGATAATCTCTGTAAACAGATGAAAGAAAAGTGATTTTAAATAGTTTATTACAATCCCAGATGAAAACTCTTTTGAGAAATGAAATTATAGATGCCACTAAAATGTCACAAGGATTGAATCTTGTGTGATTGAATTAGATTTAATACAATATTGCAACAGGAAACAAGAAGAAATACTTGTATATATTTAAAACCAAAACAAACACAAAATTTTCTCAAGATTTGACACAGAAATAACTTGAATTTGATTAAATTCTATCAGCAGGGGAAAGTTATCTAGAATAGTCTTAGAGCTTGTTGATGGCTATACATTTACAACCAACTTGACATGAATGAAAATTTAACACAGAAAAGATAACCTGGTCTTCTTGAATGGTTTCTCAGAAAGGATGAGCTTTTCTCAAAATTTTCTCGTGAAAAATTAACCCCAACCATTTGCATGACAAATCCAAACAATATATACACGAACTCAAATTCAAGTTCCCTTTAAGCATTGGAATATTCAGAGCACCTTTGCTCCCCAATATTTCTGGAAAATGACATTTAATGTACTTGTAAAAATGTTTCCAGATTGTTCTAAAAATCGAATCATCTCAAACATTTCATCATCTTTCAAAGTGGAAACATTACTCATTTCCCATGCATGTAGATCCCTTTTTCATCATTTCAACTTTTCCCGTCCAAATTTTTTACTCTAAACACTTTGGATAAGGTAATTCAAATTTTTCATCAGGGACAAGAGTAAAAATTCATTTGAAATATGTCCTCCAGATTCACAAATTGAACCCCCAAATTGATTAATTCGGACATTGTAGGCCAAGATGACATGAATTGGAAAAAAATTGATGAAGAAATGCAAAAAGGCTCGCATCTCCAAACATGTCCTCAGCTAAAATGGGGGAAAAATTGGTGAAATGCAGAGCTACCATCGATCTGATTCCTTAACTTTGAATTTGAGCCCTCCACGTGGAAGATTCAAATTTAAAAATAGGACCCGGGGGCTTCCTTTGATTTTTTTAATTTTTTTGGAAAAAATTTCCATTTTCCACTACACCTCCGCCCTTGGGATCATGATCCTGACACATGTCTAAATGTGGTTCGAGCAGAACCACGTGCCAAATTTCCCATTTTACTCTCTTTTTGGAAAATGGAAAATTTTTCATGTTTCATCCTGTAGCTCCACCCTCGGGAAATGAGCCTGACAAGTGTCCTTTCCATGTGATTCGAGCGGCCTCGCACTTCCATTCTTTTTACTTTTGACTCTTTTCTCCCAAACAGAATTTTTTTCCAAATTTTCCCCAAGAGTCCACACCTCCACCATTGACTGGGGTATTTGAACATTGACTATTTCCCTCATCAGGCTTGCAGGCCATTTTGAGACTTTAACTCATTTGACGAGGAAAAAAATCCAAGTTACCTCCCCGCCTCTTTGAATTTTCAAACTACCACATGTCACCATGATGCACCTTGAGATGGTCCCAAAAGTTGATACCTTTAACGAGCGCGAGCTCACCATGTGTCCTGACATCCGGTGCAGTTTGTCTTGAATTCTTGAAGCTCAACAGAAGGTGCCACGTGTCATAATTCAAGGTAGTCTCCTTTGGCCATTGAAAAGTCTAAGAAAAATGCAAAAGTGGAGACCTCCATGTGTCATTCTGGCGCTTCTTTAAAATGAAACATAGGCTGGTCCCCTAACATGCGCGGTTCCTCCATGTGTCATCCATGGTGCAATTTCAAGATGGTTCCCAAAGAGGAGACCCTAAATGAGCACGAGCTCGCCACGTGTCATGTTCCACTAAACTGCTCCAACTGCACAAAATTTTTCTAAGTCTTTGCAAAGTAGCGGAAGCCTCCACCTGTCCTCCTGGCACTACTCCAAGGCCAAACCAAAAATTAGATCTTAAAACGAGCGTCATTCACTCCATGTGGAAAAATTTTAAGTTGACGTGATTCATGGAAATTTTGAAGTACCCAATCTAGCTGCATCCAACCAAAAGGTGCCACATTCCCTTAAGATACAAGGAAGCAAATTTGACTGGGAGAAACACCCGTCAAACCCATAAAATACAGAAAAACGACCATTTAAGCCTAGGAATGATATTTTCTTGAAGGACAGAGAAATTAGAAATGTTACAAGGCCCAAATATGTTTCCTCAAAGATACATCAATTTGTTTCTCTTCAAGTATCTAGGGTAGAAATGATAAGGAAAACAAATCATGACCATGGACAATAGAAAACATGGGGGAACCTGAGTTTTTGATGAACAGAGAATGAGAGACCCAAATTACTGACCTTTTCCAGGGGAACAAAGAAACAAGGAGCAGATCATGGAGCCATAAGTGATCTTTGACCCAGGAACATATTGAAAATGGAAACAAAGATTAGCCAGGTGGACAACACGGGGAAGGATGCCACATGAAATTGACAGAACACAGGCTGGAAATCGATAGATTTTCAAAGGCAAATTGGGGCAAGAAAAAAAGTAGCACCAAGATGTACGTTAACGATGGTTATAAGAGGATTAACCTGTTGTTTTATGAGGTTACTAAGATATGTAATAGTTATTTTGGATTTTGGCATATTTCAAAATTGTTGTAGTAGGATTTGTTTGTTTTTGCTTTTTTAAATTAATTTGTTATTTTGTTGTTTTTATTCAAATTCTTATATAGAGGTATTGTTATTAATTGTACTCATAACATTTCCTTAAACTCTAGGTATGGGAATTATTTATAAAATTATGTACAAAATCTATACTTAGAGATTGATTAGTTTATCAGGAGGAATTCTTTGGACATTGTTATTAAGGGAAGGTAGATTTCAAAAAAAATCTGAATTATCTTTTCTACCACAGATATCATTCTTTTTGGTTTTTTTGACTGTTACCATGTATACACTCGCACTCATTGTAAATATCCAGTACATTAGATATTTTGATCTAAAACATACTTTACTAAGATTTAAAGGCCCCCTTGATTATTTTTAATCTAATTTTTAAATGACTTTTGAAAATATTTTAGGTCACATGTGTTTATTACAACATTTGATCATTTATAAGATCACATACCTAGAACTTTTGTCTTGTGCATTTACATTAATTCATAAAAATGGGTCAAAACACATTGAGCCGAAGTGATCAATTGTTCTCGCACCCATGAGAATTAAACTTTCATCAATAATAATAATTTGGTATAAGGAGGAGCTTGTGAATAGATTAGAAATGAACCTAGTTGGAAGAATTTTTTCTTATATCCCTTAACCATCAAGAATCGAAAATATAAACTAGAGTTGGAAGAAGGGGTAAATCATAAAGTTCATCAAAATAGCACCAAAGGGATTATTTCCTTCCTTTTCCTATGCGTTTTCATTTGATGGCCTCTGTAAAACTGTTATCCTTCCCTTTAATCTATTAAATTTGAACAATCGATATTTTTACCTAAGTGGGTTTGTAGTCAACATCCCCAGTGTCTGACATCATCTCCCTAAGGATTCATTCAAGTTTCCTCCTAAATTTAATTGTGACACATCTACTATAAATCATGTATTGGGTTTTAGAAATTTTCATATTGATTAAATGTAAAACATGAGATGTGGCATGTCGATTGACTCTTTTCACTTGGAATGATCTTGAATATGAATGATTTATGTTTTTAGATCTAATTCAATCCATAGGTGGAGGGAATAAGAAGACACATTTCTTTAAAAAAAATTACTAACTCACTAATCCAACTATTTTATTGATTCAGTTTGTCATGATTACAGAAAACTCAATCATCCGCATAGAGATTTTAATCTAATATTTAAAAAAATTCAAAAAATTATTTCCATTATTCATAAACCACAAGAGTCTACCCTTGTAGGAATTTATGTCAACTGTTTAGGCACCATCATTTCCTCTTTCATAAGAACTACTAAGAACACTTGGCTTCATCCTATACAAAGCAACCACGTTGGAAAGTTTTTGGATTTCCCATGAAGTAAATGTTGTACCATTATGATATATTCTTCCTAATAATTCTTAGCCCCGACCAGATCTGAGTATTCTCATGGTTCCTCATTTAGATAAGAGTTTGAATTATAGTCCTCTTATTTAGAAAACACTTTAGCACTTAGTGAATTGTAAAGGGGTAATTATTTTATTTTTATTCTCACTCTGACGCTAATATTGTAGATGAAATATAGGGACCATGTGACAATGGGGAAAGATATAATGAAGAGGAAATAACACTCATGCATTGATTTTTCTCAACAAGAGGATGTTTCCAATGGGTATAAGTAGCACAGATTGTGTCTTATAGAAATATTAATTAATATGGGCCACTCACATGCATTGGTTTATGATTTTGATTGTAATCATTCAAAAAATAATCTAGAGGAGAATCTTGAATATGAGATGTCTAAATTGGAGGAAGGAAATCAAGAATATTTTTTATGTTGTACTTTCCCAAATGGATTTTTTAATTTGTGGATATAAAGAGAAAAACAAGGGTAGTTCACCAAGAACCTCATAAAGAAGATAATAAATGGGATGAAGAAGTAAACTAGAAAGGAGACATCTAGTTGGATTTATTCCAACTCATTACAAACTTGTTACCTATAACTTTATCCAGTGCACAAGTACATTAGTTGCAACAAATTACAAGGTTTACATCAAAGATGTGGAATAATGTTGAATAAATTCTCAAAAATAAAAAAATGTTTGTGTAACAAAAGACCTAGCTCATTTAGAAGTTAATAACATTTGAATCTCATAGTCATTGAGACTTATGAAATTAGTTATTAGTTTTGGAATATTGTCTAGAAAAATGCAAGAAAATGTGGAGTACACTTAATAAGTGGATATCCAAGATAAAGGGTAGGTAGTTTTAAATTCAAAGAACACATATTAAACTCATATTATTTTTTCAATGAAATATAATTTTACATAGTAAAAATATTCTCGTGTTAAACGTGAGCATGTTATAATGAAAAAATTATAACCCATGATATATACTTGTAGAGTGCATTATGAAAGTGAAATAAACCCAATAATTTGCTAGAGATTACACACATGTTAACTAACATAATCGATCCATCAATGTGAGTGTTTTATGTTGAACAATTCCTCTCAAAGTTTGTTGATGGCTCATCCAGCTTATGTTCCCCCATTTCCATGTACATGTCAAATTAACAATCTTCAACCACTTATAATAATATCATTAGTAGTTACCTTCTAACTATGGAATGTAACCTTTCTTAAGAATATATCTCAACCTGAATTATGTTAACCATTTGTATTACAACATGTAATAACAATATGAGTAGTTATCACAAGTCATCACACCACAAAAACTAACATGTGAACACTAATAATATATTTCTAACATGTACAACCACAAATTCCTATTGAAATATAGGAAAAAATCACACAAAAAGAACTGGTACACAACCAAAAACTTATTTATGTTAATAATTAAAGGAGAGATTTAAGTAGCCATTTATAAGATAACTAACATCAGCCTACAATCCACAAATTCATACATTATCCCTTCGTTGTGAAATCCAAAAAGGTATATTTAATTAGAATATTACATCCCTAATTAATATGAGATAACCTACGATTAATTCTCAAGGATCTATCGACTACTAAGTGTTAAGTGTGAAATCAATTGTGGATGGTTTACAAACAAACCATAGGGTATTCAATACCTCGTGAATCTCTACCAATACCTACAATAGAAAATCCTATAGACTGAAGAATGTGAGAACCAAATACAGTAGTATGCTTCTCGAAGGAGACAATAAAGTGAAGAGGAGATATTTTGGGATACATAAAATGTGTAACTATAATAGGAACACAAAAATAAGTAAAATATGTAGTTACAAGAACAACAAGCTTAGGATCAAGATCAAAAATAGAAACATCTGGAGTAAGAGCATGATCAGATACTGATAAATCTAACTTAGTGGGTATGGGAGCAATATCTATAAATAAACTAAGAGCATAGGTATAAAGTTCCACAATATGCACGTGATGATACAAACTATCAATTTTTTGTAGAAATGAGTGAATGAGAATGTTCTTACTGTGTAGGAATGAGTGAAGAAAAGAAATTTCAATGCTTAGTGTTTATTCTCTTCCACAAATTTTAACATTTCCTCTTCCCAGCCTGCACCTTCGCTATTGACTTCTCAGATGAATTTTGACTTTTTACTCTAGAGCTCGCAGGTTAGTTTGATAGTTTGAGTCATTTGAATACAAGAGAAAAAAATTTCCAAGTTTCCCCCAATGGTCCGCCTCCCCACCTCTTTGAATTTTCAAACTACCAAGTGTCACCACGGCGCACCTTGAGGAGGTCCCAAAAATTGATACCTTGAACGAGCTCAGGCTCGCCACATGTCCTATTTTGGTGAGAGTTTTTTGAATTCTTGAAGCTTAGCGGAAGCCACCATGTGTCATACTTTGAGATAGTCTCGTTGTGGATATTGAAAAATTCTAAGTAAAATGAAAACCAAGTGGAGGCCTCCACGTGTCATCTTAGTGCTTATTTAAGATGGTGCCTAAAGCAGAGACCTTGAATGAGCACGAGTTTTTCACATGTCCTATTCCACCAAACTGCTCCATCTACATAAAAAAATTGTCCATTGTCCAAGTCTAGGCCAAGTAGTAGAAGCCTCCACGTGTCCTCCTGGTGCTACTCTAAGGCCAAACCAAAAAGGAAATCTTCAAACGAGTGTCGTTAACCCATGTGGACTTTAATAGAATTTTTGAAGTGTTTAGGTTAGCCGCGTCCAACCAAAAGGTGCCATGTCCCCTATAGATGCAAGGATGCAAATTTTACTAGGAGAAAAACCCGTCAAACCATAAAATATAGAAAAATGACCATTTGAGCCTTGAAATGAAATTTCCATCAAGGAAAGAGAGTTTAGAAAGTTACAAGGCTCAAATACGATCCTCAAAGACATATCAACTCATTCTTATTCAAGCATTTAAGACAAAAACAACAAGAATGACAAATACTAACTGTGGCAATAGAGGGAATGGGAAAACATGAGTTTTTGAAAGGACAAAGCACCGGGGAATCAAAATATAGACCTTTCTAGAGGAACAATGAAACTAATAGAAAAATATGGACCCATACATGATATTTGACCTAGGGGCAGACTAAAAACAGAAACAAAGACCATCCAAAGCATAACATGGGGAAGGATAAAATGACAAAGGATGTAAATCAATAAATTTTCAAGGGCACAAATGGGGTGAGACATTTTTGAACACTAACACAGGCTCTAACTTAGGGATGGGCATTCCCTGTGAGTGCCATAAGAACAAAAGTAGACCAAGTGCCAAAATATCCACTGGGAAAATGGAGTCACAAGCAAAAACACCCAAAAAGAAGCTGATAAACCAACCAAAACAAAAAAACAAGAGCAGATTACAAAAACCTTTACACTGTACAAGTGATATGCAAACCTCAGTTTTGGGGATCAATCCAAAAAATGCTTCAAATGTCTGCCATTAATAGGTAGCTCAAGCAATTCCCCATCCAGGTATTTGAGGAAAAAGGTATTCTCACCAATTCTTATGTCAATGGAATATGGGCCCATCCACAAAGCATCAAATTTACAATGCTTGCCCTTATCTTCATGCCTGTTATCCCACAATAGCACAATATCTCCAATACTGAAAGCTCTTGGGGTTACCTTCTTATCAAACAAATTCTTCATCCTCTCTCTGAATTTTACATACCTCTGATGGGATGATCTTCTTTCTTCATCAAGCTCAACAATCTGATTAATCCTTGTTTCATATGGATTGATTTCTTGGTCTTCAATTTGTTGAACAAACTTAAATGAAGACAATTGCAGATGTAAGGGCAACAGAGCTTGTGCTCCATAGACCAATTCAAACGGGCTTTTACAAGTAGCTCTTTTGGCAGTGATCCTATCATCCCAAATAAAAAAATTTAGTTGCTCACCCCACTTCTTCTTGTTCAATTCCAAAGTCCTTTTAATGATTTTCAACAAGTTTTTATTGCTGGACTCAGCCTATCCATTTCCTTGTGGATTGTAGTTAGAAGCATATGTAGACTTTATCCCATACTCTTTGCACATTGCCACTAAAGGTCCAACTCTGAAACTCATGGCATTATCGGAAATAATCTTGATTGGCACTCCAAATCTGCTGATGATATGATTCAATATGAAGTCCATTACAACTTGGTGCGTTGCCTTCCTAGTGGGGATTGCTTCCACACATTTTGTGAAAAAATTAGTAGCTACCAAAATCCATTTATGTCCAACACTTGATGAATTAGAGATTTCACCAAAAAAGTCATGCCCTCATTGTTTGAAAGGAGCTTCAATTGATACAAGCTACAAAGGAAGGGATCCCGAAGCTTTCAATCTTCCAAAGAAACAATGACAACTCTCACATATTCTAATCAACTGAGTTGTGTCCTTGAAAAGAGTTGGCCACCAATAACCAACCCTTAGAATTTTGTGTGCAGTAACTCTTCCAACAAAATTTCCCCCACAAAATCCCCCATGGAAATTAGCAATTACTTTGGGAGATTCATCTTCAGTCACACATCTCTAATAGCGATTCCCTCAGGGTTCTTCCAAGCCAAACCAAAGCTTATAATGATATATTTTTGAGAAGCCAACTTGAGAGGCTCTTTTATGATTTTTATTCAAATGCCCAGAGTAGTATAGGTGTCGGAGATAATAGATTACATCCTTGTACTACTCATAGTTCAAAAATTTTTCAAGAACTTATGCCCTCTCTTCTTCTACTTCATTTACCTCTCATCATTATACAAATTTCTTTCAACCATGAGCTTGGCAAGACCGAAACCTCTTGCTAGCTTTTGTGGTCTAGATGTTAATATCGTACTCCTGTAGTTTGTTGACCCACCTGCATCTTTTTCTTGATATATCCATATCTAATAAGACATCTTTCACCATTGTGTGAGCAACATAAGAAACAATTTTGGAACTCAAAATATAAGGTCTGAATACCTCTGTTGCTTTCACCAATGCAAAGGCCTGCTTCCTCCATGATTATGTATTTTAACTCAGCTGCTCGCAATGTCTTACTAAAGAAGGCAATAGGTCTTTCAGCTCCATCATCATCCTTTTGCAACAAAATAGATGCAATGATGTTCTCAGAAGTAAAGGAGAAGATTTGGAAAGGTTTTCTTTTCATTTGGGGTTGCTAGAACAGGATCATGCTTCAATGCTTCCTTAATTCCATCAAAGGCTTTAAGGGAAGCATCTTTCCACTTGATATTCTGGTCCTTCTTCAACATGCAAGTAATGGGGGAGAGTCAACTCAGAAAAAATTAGACACAACCCTTCCAATGAAATTGATTTGACTAAAGAAGGATTGGATTCCTTTCTTAGTTTTTGGAACAAGGATTTTGCTGATAGCTTCTATCCTTTGTGGATCAATCAAAACTCCTTCTTTAGACACAATGTGACCAAGTAGTTTTTTCTCTTTGCAGTCTAAAATGACACTTCTTTGGATTGAGTGAAATGCCATATTCTCTACATCTGATCAACATTCATTTCTAAATGCTACAAGTGGTCAATTCTTTTGCTAGAAAAAATAGTAATATCATCTTGATAAACAACAATAAAATCATTGATATAACAAGAAAAATCAACATCCATGGCTCTTTGAAAAGTAGCTCCAGCATTCATTAAACCAAAGGGCATCCTGAAAAAAACATATGTTCCCCACGGAGTAGTAAAGGCATTTTTAATTCCTCTCTGATTCTTTGACAACAACTTGGTTATAACCAGAGAAACCATACAAAGCAGAAAGCATCTCATAACTAGTCACTAATTACAACATGTTCTCCATGTTTGGTAAAAGATAGTTGTCCTTTCATTGATGCTCTATTTATATTTTTGAAATCCACACAAAGTCTTATATCTCCATTATTCTTTCTAACTGACACCAAGTTTACAACCCAAGAAGAATACCTTGTGGGCTGAATGATTCCTCCATCCTTCAACTTTTTCAATTCCTCTTGTATTTTGACATAAAAGAGTGGGTTAATTGGCCTTTGCTTCTGTCTGAATGGTTTGACATCTTTCTCAAAAGGGATCTCATGTTGGAATAAGTCTTCTCTATATGCTTTCAGCTCGGAATAAGACCAAGCTAAACAATCTTGATAATCAACAATTGGAGGTAGGACTATTTTTTTTTCCTTGTTTAAACCACTCCCTAACCAAATCTTCCTTGGTTTTTCCTTTGTTCCCAAGTCATGCTCTTCAACATATCTAGATGCAAACATGTTTCTATTGATTACACAATATGTAATGCTTGTTAAAATTTGACTCAAGAGAAACCAACCCTCTAGGGATGGTGTTAGTCTTCAATTGAATGATATCCTTTCCAAACAAGGTTTCTTTTCCATAAACATTACACACCAATGGTTCCAAATCAATATGCTGATCCACAAACTCACCTTGGTTCTGTAAAGACCTCTGAACTTGAGCATCGTCATCAAACACTTGCCAATGATTGATGTTATCCAGGACTGCAGGCCTCGTGAGTATTTCTACATCATATTCACAATATGGAGAAACGATACATTTGTCAAATATTGACCCCAACACTGCTAGCCTATCTGCAATCATATTTAAACTTCTGTCATGATGAACAATGTTGAAGGAATCAAACATCTCAATTAGATCCCAAACTGCGTGTTTTTATTATTTCATTCACTGATTTTTTGTTGCATACAATTTTCTAACTTGTTTGACAACCAACTCAGAATCTTCTTTTACAATGACATCCTTTATGCCATACTTCCAAGCAGGGATCAAATTTGAAGGGCTAGTTTGAATTTTATTGTGAAGGGAAAATATTGGACCAACCCTTCGATGATGAAAAGTACTATGAATATTTTACACTTCATATGACAAGAATAAATGAAGTACACGTGTCATAAAAATTAAGGATAATATTTTTTTAATAAGATTTTTTTAATCACTACTTGATTGACACCTTAAATAAAAAAGGGAAGATTCAGTAATCCAAACAAAATGACCCTTCAATCATAATAGTGTAAAACTAGCAATTGCAAATGAGTTGCAAGTTACATCGGAGAGGGATTGAATTTTTTGTATATAATATAGTTTGGATACAAAGTGAAGGTGACTTGTACTTGTATTGCATTACAAGTGGGTTTTGTGTATATATATGTGCAACACTTAACTTATTTATTGACGGATATTACTAATGGCTACATCACCATTCATGACGACACAAAGGAAAACAATGGCAGGGGAGAAAGAGGCACTAGTTTTTCCAATCTTCCAAACACATCCGTTTTGGGAAAACAAGGACTTTCTTGAAAACTCTCAATGCCCGATTTGCACAGGAATCATTAATTTTAGATTTTGATAAAGTTAAATGGGTCAATTTTAAGAAAACGTTCTGCAAGATTTTTAAAAGCAAATTGGTAAATTTTAACTTATAAATTTTGTTCAATTTGATCTTCTCCTTCACTCAACATGCCAAATAGACATGGGGAATTATTCTAAGAAGGATTTAGGATGCATTTGGAGGGTAATTTTGCTTGATTGATTTCTAATTTGAATTATTACAACTTTTGACAGCAAAGAGACTGTGAAAGGTTTGGGCCCGATTTTGCAATGTTTCAAATTATTTCCTTAAGTGTTTTTTTGTCAAGTTGAGTTCATTGACATCATAACATGCTAAATTTTAATGTTTCAATGTTGATTATTGCCTTGCAGTTGTCGAAACTGTGCATTGTTAGAGAAGTATTTGTCAATTTCAAAATTTAAAACAAAGATAAATTTTCTAAAGGATATGGATTGTCATTTTTTATTCATCTTCCAGGAGGATGAGAAATTCATTTCTCTTCTAGTCTAAGTACAAATGTAGTGTGATCTGTTGCAAAGCTGCATAACTATTCTAGACCCATCATCATGAGAGACATCTGATTTTGTAATTTCACACATTTCCAAACAGAGACAAAATGCTGTATTTTTCTCAGACACACATTTCTTGAATTTCAAACAAAGTTATATCCCAAACATTGATATAATCAGGCCGTCAATTTAACAATGCAATTTGGGAAAGGAGAGACATTTCATTCATTCATTGATTTCCAAAGGCAATTTTACAACTTCTTTCTTTTATTCCTTCCAACAACTTCATTTATTACAACTTCGACATAGTTTACCAGACATATTACATTTTCTTTCACATTCTTTCAATGTAAAAAACAAAGTGTCTCTTTTCATTTCAATTTACAAATTTCATAATCCATACAACATATTTCCATTTCCAAAACATTTACAATTTCATCCAGTTCAAAGTGGGAAATGTTACAAAAGAATTTATTTCACATGGGACTGTCAAACTGTCTTTCTCCTCTGCTCCAGAACAGGCGTACATGTACAAGTTTCATTTTCTTCCAATTTGATCACAACAGGTGAAGCAGGGGGTAGAAGGACAACGTTCTCCACCCAACCATTGAGACATCTAATGATAGAGGAGAAGCCATCCTTCTTCATTGGCCCCCGTTAGCTCCAGACCATGGATGCAATAAGAAATGTATTTCAACTCATGGCAAGCAATGATGCTTCCACAAACACACAAGCATTTTGGTCAGAGAGTGACAAGATCCATAAAGGGGTTGTAAAAACATAGCTCCATATCAAAACAACAGTTTTTTAAACCTACATTGAAAGTGTCAGGTGGCAAAACTCAGGCTTTTAAGACCATGCAAGCCCTTAAGGGAGCAAGAACTATGGGGGGAAGTCTGCTTATGCCTCCCAATGGGTATTGGGTATCCACCTGCTAGGCAAACTGCCAAAATAAATCATCTCACATATCAGTTATGCCCTACCACAGATCCCTCCTTACGCCCCCCACATAGATTTCCTTATGCCCCCCACAAAGTTACAGAGAATGCAACCCACTGAAGTTTGACACTTTCCAATGGTGGATCCCAATCACCAAAGGAGACTCCTTCTACGGTGAATTCTGATGCCACTTAGCATTCCCTGTAAAATGCCCCCCCATTATGGATGTCCCCATAGCCCAAATTCTCCTACACCAGTCCTAGGCAGTCTACCCAACCAATCCAACAAACACTACAAATACATTCTCCATTCACATAAATACATAAAAAAGAAAATTGAAATGAGACATATATGAAATGTAGGTCAGTAAGCTCTTACCTGCCATGCAAACTGTGTAGGACTTTGGGTTCTCTTATACAACAAGCTTTCAATGTCAAAACTGCGGTCCCAATAATAAAATAATTCTCAAGTATGAAATTATACTCCAATCTTAGTCCTAAAATCAACAAAAGCACCAATAGCTTAAGGATTAAAATTCACCCCCAATGAAGTATTCCAAAGTTCAACCACCCAAAACAAGCCATTGAAAATTTGATATTTTCCAAGGAAGAGGGAAGAGAAGAGGGATGAGGTGGATCCATGTAGGATTGCCACATCACACATCCTCAACTCCATGTCACAAAATTCAAATTCATTCGTCAATGCACAATAAAGAGGTGGGTGAAAATATAGAGCAAATAAACTTACACACTTGTGCAAATTATGCATTCACACCTACCACGCAGGACTGATGTTTAATACCAAATGCAAAAAGAGTGCAATTAAAACTTACACACCCTTCGTCTTGCCAAAATACATAAAAAAGGTCTAAAATAAACCTCTTCCTCAACTCATTATGATTATGAGTGGAGTAAATAACATTAAGAGGTATGGGCACAAGTGTAAATATAACGTTCTTGTTACCCACCACAGCACTCCAATTAAACAGTCTCCAGAGAGACAAATTCAAATGATGACAAGGAGGTGGAGTGTTTCAATGGACTCCAGGAAGATCTGACTTACACAACTCTTATCTTCATACTTACACATTAGCTTACATATCCTCTATACAAAAGCCAACAAATTCTATAATTACTTTCTTATAGGTCCCAAATTTTATTGATTTATTTCATTTTAACAATATGATTACTCCACACTTAATTCTCCACAATTAAAATAATAAAGAAAGAGGGTCATAATTGGTGAGCTCCTCAAAATAAACACATGCAAACAATAATAAAAGAAAACACATTAATAAAATACACAAAGCCCCTTGGTACACATTTCAAAGAGTAATTCCCCCTCCATGGGAATCCCTAACATAGACAACAGACACAAATTTTCTTGGTGCATGGTGACCTTGTCTGACATTCTGATCTCAGAATTGATCAATGTGAAATATGGTCTCCAATCCCTCGATGTTTATTGTGATCCCATTTTAACTTGGCAAAACACAAATGGACTTCCTTCAGCCTCGTGGCCATATCAGAACATCCTTGCATTGATGAGTGACAATATAATCACAAACATCATCTATACATATGAATTCACAACTTTTCAGCAAGGAAATCAACCCTATCACTTACAATTTATATCAACAACTATACATATCATCATACTAATGGTCCATTTTTCTACGTCTGGACTCACAATATCCAAAATCACATGTTGTGAAGTCAACCAAGTGTCATAAATATATCCATGTCAAATAGTATGATCATCATTTCATATATGAAGTGGTCTCTAATAAGGTCAGCACCTGCATAATAATCAAATCAAGATCAACAAGTACATCCAGTGGTCCAACATCTAACATCATGAATAAATAAAAACCATGAATAATGTCCATAACCGTAAATGTTACAGTATCAAGATCAGTATCAAAAGGTGTCAAAGGGAAGTGGGCTCTACACAATTCAATGAATTGGCATCAACAATTTGACTCAAGAGCAACCAACCCTCTGGGGATGGTGTTAGTCTTCAATTGAATGATATCCTTGCCAAACAGTAGGTTTCTTTTCCAGTCAACATTGACACACCAATGGTTCCAAATTCATAATGCTGATCCACAAACTCACCTTGGTTCTGCAAAAACGCTTCTGAACTTGATTCATGCATCATCAAAGCACTTGCCAATGCTTGATGTTATCCAGGACTGCAGGCCTAGTGAGTCATCTCAACTATCATATTCACAATATGGATAAATGGTACAATTGTCAAATTGTAGACCCCAAGCACTGCTAGCTTATCAACAATCATATTTAAACTTCTGTCATGATGAAGAATGTTGAAGGTAACTTGCAAACATCTCAGTATTGATCCCAAACTGCGTGTTTGTACATTTTGATTTCATTTTGACATGGGATTTTTTGTTGCATACAGTTTTCTAACTGGGTTTGACAACCAACTCAGAATCTCCCTTTGATGGGCTTACATCTTTTACGCCATACTTCCAAGCACTCCTCAGCCCTAACAATAATGCCTCATACTTAGCTATGTTATTGGTGTATTCAAAGTTAAGTTTGAAAGAAAAAACAAATTCCTCTTTTCTTGGAGAGATCAAAACAACACCAGCACCATTACCAAATTTGGAGCAAGCTCCATCAAATAACAAAGTCCATGGAGAGCCTACTTCTTCAAGACACTTAGAATGATCCATCTTGTGCTCCTTACCATCAGCAAACCCAACAAAATTATCAACATCAACATCAACAAATAATACTTCGTAAGAAGCATTTTTTGGATCCTCAATTAGATGCAACATCTTCTTCTATCCATATAATTTTACAAGGCTACCCTCAACGGGAATGGTGGAAAAATACATATCCATTTGGACACTCCCTCTAACACTTGCAGCCCACTTTCTTGACAATAACATACCCCATTTAGCAGGGCAATCAACAATTACAACATCAAGTTTCAAATTATTACTCGGATAGGCTGCAAGTTGCACCACCAAACTTTTGACACACCCAACAACTGGCACTTCCCTAGAATCCATGGCAGTACACTTGCCATACAATACTGTTACTTTGATATCTAACTCATTCATAACTTCTAAAGGCATGACATTGTATGACGCACCAGAGTCAAACATACAATTGTGTAGCAACCGGTCCTTGATGATCAAAGTTATGAAGAAAGGGTCAGCACTTAACTGAGATTCAACCAAGGATGTTCCCAAATAGACCTCAAGTGGTTCACCAAATTCTTCCAATGTTGATGTCTTTCCTACCTCTGCAATAACAAGTGGACCTTCAACAACATTCACATTTCTCTTCACGATAGCCTTATCCTCTTTCAAGCCCAAATACTCAAGTGCTCTCTTCTTGTGCTCAGGAATTCTAAGCAGCTCAACAATTGGAACACTGACCTTGATTTGGATCAAAAATTGACCAATGTCATAGGGAATGTATTTAGGAAAAACAATAGTAGAAGGAGGGCAGGAAATTTCATCAGATGGCACAAGGTTTTTAACATATTGAGCATGGGGTGAAGCATGACTTTTACTTGGGACAATAGGGCTCTTTGCAGATGTTTATTTCTTAGGAACTTCTTTTGGGATATTAGAAAACAATGGGGTTTATTCTTGGGCTAAGGCCCAGCTCCCTTGATAGCCTTACTTCTTTTGTTATACTCCTTCTCTTGGGCCACCACAACATTCATAAGCAGTTGCCTATCCTCTTCCGAGGGTATACCTCCATCATAATTCTTGATCATCAATGCCCTCAAGTATTCAAAATCATTATTAGGTAGCTCAAAGGCTTGTACATTATCAATTTCTAAAATGCGAGGAGGAAAAATATGTACCTGTTGGATGTAATCCCAAAATCTAGCAGCAGTCCTTGCACTTATCACTTCAGTAGACGTTGCTCCTTGACATGATTGTGTAAGGTAGTCCATCATGCAAGCATCATCATCCATATTACAGTCATCATATACCTCTTCAATTTTCTGATCTGTTCCACATAAAGGATGGAGTAATAAACATCTATCACACCATTCAATCTAGTTTGAATCATCAACAACATCCACTCTAGCATTTAACGGACCAGGCACTACCTTACTTTCTTTGGCCCAAGATTGCTTATTTCCAAATCCAATAGTCACTTTACCTTTGTCATCAAATCTCTACTCATTCCTATGGTGATTTCCAAATCTATCATGTGCTTGCTACCTAGGCTGACCTTGTGAAGTTTGTCCAATTCCCTTCTCAGCTCTTGCCAATTTGTAGGAAATATCTTTGAAAGCCCCTACCAAAGTTTTCACCACTTCCTCCATGTCTACGCTCTTGCTTGCTTGAGGCTTCTCAGGGTTTACCAATTTAACTCCGTCTCTCTTAGGAGGTTTCCCAATAGCCTTGATATTTCTCTCAATTTGAAGTGTCATGGTGAAGGCCTGCCTTAAATTGATAGGGTTCTTGTCCCTCAAGTAATATGCAATATTTTTATCAAATGCATTAGAATATTTTATCAAAAAAGATTCATCACATGGTCTTAAATTCATCGAAAATTTCCTCAAATTTTTATTGAACCTTATGTTGAATTCATGGACTGATTCATTTGGGTTCTTCTTGATATTCTCAAACTCTGATAAAAGGAACCTGGGACCAGTCTTGTCACGATATTGCAGGCTAAATGAATTTTCCATTTCAGCCCATGAATCAATAGAATTATCTGGCAAGGCCTTATACCAATCCCTAACATCCTCCTCTAAAGTGTAGACAAAAAATTTAATGTACACATCCTCAAATCCAATTTCAAAATCCTCCATCATGTTATTAAAGAGTTTCTGATGCTGATCACCTATTATGGCATTGTTCCCTTGGAACTTTGGCAATCTACTTCTAACATCCTGAGGCATAACATTAGGATAACCAACCATACCCCTAAAATATATTGGGCCAAAGTTATTGACCACAAATGGAGGCCTAGGTGGAGGCTGATCCATGTTGTCTGGTGGAGGTGATCTTAAGGGTGACACAAGTTGATGAGGAGTGTGAGGTATTTGGGGGTCAAGAATGTGGTTCACAAGATTGGTATTCTCTAGGTGCTGATTTTCTTGGAAAGTTTTACTATAATTAAAACACATAAGTTCAAATTGAAGAAAGAACTCACCATGTACAGCAAAAGGACCTTCACTAATTGAAGTAAAAAATTTTATGAGAAGATTGCTTGAATCAGAACCATTGGAAGAAGAGTGATAATCCTTTATTAAAGGTTGATCTCTCTCACCAATGGATATTCCTTTGCTTTATGTATGACCTTCAAACCTTCCAAACTTTTCTTTCCTCTAAAATTGTCTTTCCCAATTCCAGAAATAATTTTCTACATGGGTCTCTCCCGAAGAAAGATATTCTTCCTTCCATGTTTGCAGATTTTATGTGACAAAATTCACTTAATGTATGATAAGGTACTGGTATTTATCAAAAATATAACAGCAAGGAGTCACCACTAAGGACTTTCACCCTAGTTTTATCAAATGCACTATGAATATCTATCAAATGACTACAAATATCAGCACTATACAAAGCTTTAACAAATATGATATTCTTTCAATCAATTTTTTTAACTATGGTGCAAAGTTTGAAACAAAAAATTGGAGAAAATGGAAAATATTAAAATCAAAACTAAACTCTTCATTCCAGTCTTATAAATCTGATTAGAAAATGATGCTTAGTAATGTAGTTGCACATAAATCACATAAAACGTATTACCAGGGCTTTGAAATACTGAAATATTCCCCGGCAGTGGTGCCATTTGCATGTTGACGGGCTCAAAAGAATATGAACTAGAAGCAGATTAAAAAATTAGTTTGGATATTGCATTCTTGATCCCCGAAAAATGGCGCCAGAAACGTGTTGGTACCCATATTTCATCTCCTTCACAACTTGAGCAACATCATGGACTTTTCAAGACACTCAAAGGAAAATAAATGATTTATATGTCACTTTGTAGTTGGGGGAAGCAATTTATCTTAATTTTTACCACTCAGGATTTGAATAAGTGGGTAACACCTTAAAAAGATTTGATCTCATCCTAACTATTTTAGGTTGTGCCTTTCAATCAAGGTAAGAGAACCTATTTTGTAACTTCTGTTATTGAAGGAGACACATATACCTTTCTTTTACACAAATTTTATAGAGAAGACCTTACGGAAAATATGATCAACACACCAAATATAAATCTCACGATTTGTCACTTCCAGATTATGGAGATATTTTCAAACACAAGGCTAAGGTTACTAAAGACATTTGGAATCCTGATCTATTCTGCATACTTTAGAAATGGATTTTGATCTTTTGTGGATATACAGAGCAAAACATGGGTAGTTTAGGGTAGGATTGGTTATTTGAATAAATTTTTTGTGGGATATCAAGAAGATAGATTGGAATTTTCTAGATCCTTGAGAAAATTCACAACAAATGAAGATCTCAATAATAGAAAGATTTAAAATAGTTAAAACATTCCTTCAACCAAAAGGTGTGCATCAATGGAGGCACATGCATGCACTTTTTCACACAATCTTTGAGATTATAGCACAAAGGCTCGAGTTAGAAGACCCAATAAAACATTAAAATATAAGATCAGTCATTCCTGAGGTACACCTAGAGGCTTACGAACAATCTATGTCAACAGATGAAAGAAAAGTGATTTTAAATCATTTATTTCATTCCCAGATGAAAGCTCTTCTAAAAAATGAAATTACAGATGCCATTAAACTATCACAAGGATTGAGATTTGTTTGATTCAAAGAGATTTTGATAGAAGATTGCAATAGGAACAAGAAAAACCACTTGCAGCATTTAGAAAGAATGTTGATCATATTTTCCCCAAGGTCTTCTCTATAAAATTTGTGCAAAAGAAAGGTATTTGGGTCTCCTTCAACAATAGAGGTTACAAAATAGGTTCTCTTACCTTGGTTGAAAGGCACAACCTAAAATAGTTAGGATAAGATCACATCCTTTTAAGGTGATATCCATCTCTCCACAAAATCGAGTAACAAAGGGTCAGTTAGATTTCAGCACTAGCTACAAAACGATACACATTTATGATCTATCTACCTCTAAGCTCCGTGTTGAATCTGTGTTGTTGCTTGGCTTGAAAAGGAGAAAAAATTTGAATACCAACACATGGAATTATGTTTCTCTGTTAGGTTATCATGTTTGCTTTTTCGTATTGTATTTCATTATGTATGTTGCAAGGAGTTAGGCATCTTTTACTTTCTCGTATTGCATTGCATTTTGTATGTTACATGGAGTTGGTGTTTTCAGCAATGGACAATTGTTCATAGTATGGATTTTCATGTCATTATACTTTTGTCGTATGCTTATATTTTTAATAAGGAATGATGATGTAGATATTTGGCAATATGATGACACTAAAGTTGTTTTAATACACTGGATGAAAGCTTGCTCTTTTCTTTCCGTCTTCATTCCTCCTCTACATCATTCTCCTATAAACACTATTCTTCATATTCACCTAGACCATCTTGCTCCTGCTCATTCTTCTATCCTTTCTCTCAACTTTTTTGATCGTCGATTTCCTTCTTTCATCACCCCATCAACACTCGAGGGGGTATCTATCACTTCTACTAATTTTTCTTCTACAATTTCAAAATTTATCTATCTACTATCTTTGAAGTGGCGTCACTTACGCCACCCCAAAGAGGGGCAAATGTAGACACCTATAATCTATCCTGAACAATTTAAATACTTAAATTGTGTTAATTATCCCCTTTCCTGCAAATTGGTGACATATTATCAATAGTTCTCATCTTCTCTCCTATCATAATTAATTAATTACAATAAGTAATTAATGAAGTCGTATATTAAAAAAATACCCTAATTAACGACCTTCTATTAATTAATCCTTCCTTCTATCTATAATAATTAATTAGCTTCCCCTTTAATTAAACCAATGGGTAAGTGTATGAAGTTGGTGGACAATTCCGTGGACATAAAAACCCAAAATTTAGGAACCGCGATCGCGGTTTATATACCGTGATCACAGTTTTTAAACCGCGATCGCGGTTCCTGAATTCCAAGTTCAGAAATTTCCAAACCTAAAACCAATATCATGGTTTAGAACCGTGAGTGTGGGAACTCTGAGACAAAAACTAGCAGTCTCGCGACTCCTTATTTTCCCCATTTTTCATTTCAAACCACAATTTTTCCTAGACGTTTTTCACTTGAGCTTTGAATACCAACTAAAAATTGCTCATCAGACTTCTGGATAGTGATAGATTCAACCATGCCGCCAAGACGAGGAGGTAAGCCCCCGATTTTAATCATTTTTTTTACATTTTAGGATTTTTGCATTTTAGGTTATTTTTTTGCATTTTCATGGGTTTTTTGAAATGTTTGTTTATGTATACAATTTTCTTATTTTATCAGTTGGTCGACAAACTCAAAATCATGAAAAACGTCAAAAAATTCCTCAAAATCCGCCGAACATTCCTCAAAACCCTCTAAACATTCTTCAAAACCCTCCTCCAAACATAGATCCACCTCCTGTGGCTCCTTCTGTTCTCACTGAGCTAGTAGGAACACAAGATAATATCATTGGAAGAATCCAAGAAAATAAAATTGTCATTGAGAACCTAATTCAGACTATAAGACAAAATCATGCTACAAATCCATCTCGCATGAATTTATCCAATACATTACAAACATTGATTGGCGAAGTCGAGTCCGCAACCAACCAAATACATAGATGGAATACCTTTAGAGGTGACTGTAGGTGGTGGTATGTAGATAAACTATTCCATGCGGCCGTAAAAGACAAAAAAATTGGAAAAGACCTCATTTGTGCATTATTTACCGACCCTAGAACCAATGCTCCTCCCGCAGTTACTTACAAACGGTTCCCAATCCATTGGTGCCATGATGACCGAATCAAAAACTATTTTTAGGACCGATGGTGGATGGTTTTTGATTATCCACCATACAACAACAATGAGGTTCCTCTTTATTTTTTGAAGAAATTATATTGCGAGTTCGTGATCAATGAGGTCTCGAATTATTTTGACTTTTTTGACTTTTTTGGTCGAGGAGGTGGTTCTGCACAGAGTATACCTGGTGCATGAATAGGTCAACCTAGGATCCCCTTTACTCCAAAACCCCCACTTACCTTCAGTTATACCTCCTACAGTGAAGGAGGTTGTGGAGATTGATACATTGCATGCATTGAAGAAGCTCACTGACACTCTGACCTAGTGTGTAGTGACCAGATTACATCTGGTGATGTTGGTAGAGGTGCCAATTATAGCGCACCACACCACTGTGGATCATGTGGTGCCATATGCATTGCGGGCGAGACATCATTTACTGGTTCACAGGATTTATTTTCTATAGATGAGATGGTGGGGAATGTTTGTGGAACTGGTGCCACTGATATTGGTCTTTCACAGGTAAATTTCAAATAAATATTATATATATATATATACATACAATATTTTAATTCACATGTTTGAGATTTTAATATATATATATATATGATTGTACGTCATGTACATACATGTAAAAACTAATTTTTTATTTTATTTTAAATAGCAAGAGCCGGTGAAGGAAACATCCGACGTCAACATGCTAGCCACTGTAGCTAGGCGTGTTTCAAATATAAGTTTCAAGTTGTACAAACTTACATTTTTGATTTGATTGCACTAGATTATTATTATAATGTTTCACGTGTATGTTTTACATATTAATATGTTTCTCTTTTATACACAGGTTCATGACGGGTCATCATTTACTCTGGGAACTAAGGCTACTAGCACGCATCACATGAATTTCATGCAAGCTAGTAAATCTCTTTACACTTTGTTTCTAATTACTGGAAGTTCACGTGGATTACATGCTTTAGACCTATGTTATGTGGTGCACAATCATGTAGATTTTAATATTGATTTGTACATGTTTTTTGTATAGTTTATGACTACTAGAGAGACTCCTCCATATATGCAGACTATGGGGGCTACTGTAGATACTTCCATAGCATCTACAGATCCACTAACTGAGGTACGATTTTTTAAATTTGTTAAATTTTAGAGGTTCATTATTTCTTATTACTTAAATCTATAATATCAAATTTTGTATGTATGTGAAATATTTAATTTGAAAATTAATTATTTGTATGTAGCTTACCCCTCGTGAGTCTATTGTTGTCCCTGTGATCCGTCAACAACGAATTGATAGGGATCATGACATTGCGGTAAGATTTCACATGCATTTTAACTAAATTGTAAAAGTTTCTAAAATTTGAATGTATTTTAAAATTTTGGGTGTTAAAAACTTATTGTTTATGAATGTGTAGGTTAGGTTGCAGGCATGCTTAGAGACACCTAGGACCACACGGATGAAATCCGTAGTGGCATCTCCCTCCACTACATCCCCAGGTCGTGGACGTGCTACTTCTAGTAGGGCGAAGAGAGGGAAGATGTTTCATGAGTAGATTCATAGTCCACCTGGATGTACATAGATATATATATATATATATATATATATATATATATATATATATATATATATATATATATGGGCCATCTAGTCCTAGTGAACATGTTTATTCATATAGTCCATTGTATATATTTATAGCATTTTGCAACCGCATGTGGTCCCATATGCACATTATGACACACTTAGTTCGAGATCTACACATACATTATGAACTTATGTATATATTTTCAGAGACGTGTGTATGGAGCACACTTTTTTTGATTCTTATATATCCATGTGTGTTGGTTTTAATAACGATAAATATGAACTATATATGTTTAATTTGATTTCATTGCATGTATGATATCCTTCTGTGTATGTTTTCATAACCATTTAAATTAGTTATCTGATATATGTATGTTTGATTTGAATATTTAATCATGTCTTCTTTTATTTGGACTGAGATGAAATTTTTTCATTAGATTAGGTATTTTCATATGGTTTCCTGCTTCAAATTTCAAGTGTTTTCGATCTCTAGAATTGCAAGGATCTAAAAAGGCAAGTTTTTTCTCTGAAATTTAAAATGGGATGCTATAAAAAATTAGGGTACCAATGGAAAATATTTTTAGATCATCTTCAAGGAGTTCAAGATTAGAATTTATGGGCAAAATTGTAGGGGAAATGGAGCAAAAATGAAGGAGATATGAGCAAAAATGTGATTTTTGCAATAGGGTTTCTTGAAAATTTAGTAGCATAAATAAATGCTAGCAGCAATGAAGGAAAAGGAAATATTAAAAAGGGATTAAAAAAATGGCTAAGTGTATGTTTATACTCACCTCTTAACATTAACCTAGCTAACTTACCTTCTAACTCATCGTTGACCATTCAAAATTAACCTGGGTTACATGGCATGACAGGGTAGGGTTACAAGCCTTAAGTGACAAAGAGACTTAAAGGGGTGATAATGTGAGAAGGGGTTAAGTATTCATGAGAGGGGGCAACATAATCAAGTTGGGGTGCTGAGGAATTGAATGCCTAGTGAGAATGTTACAAGCCTTAAGTGACGAAAGGGAGAGATTTCATGTGGTGGTGCATTCTGATGTCCCAAGTTGAAAAGGGTAAAAATTTGACAGTAATCCCTTATTAGTATTCTTAGGTTCCACCCATCGCATGAAGAGTCCTCCTCTAATGAAGAATCAACTCATGTATTCCTCCGCAGAAGATCTTGAATGATGAGGCTTTTCCATAGACCATCTTGTTGAATATGGAAACTACAAATGAAACTTTCTCAGATCTTCGAAGATGTTCACATGCTCCAATGTGTTGAGTCAATTCTCAGGAATGACATTGATATTTACACATTGACTAAAATATTTTTTATTTAACTCTTCATAGGATTCTAGAGATATAACCTATGATCTCTACAAGGGCTGAACTAAAGTATTGACTTTTGAAGGAAAGGGTAACAAATATTTTCTTGAACCAATTCTTAAAATTTGAATCCTGAAGATTCTTCATGTGGAATTATTCTCTCTGAGAGGAGTACCAAGCTCATGCATTCTTGTGCCAATGTATTCCAAAATTTTTGATACATTCTCCTCATGGGATTCAAAATCAGAAATGGCTTCTTTTAGAGTATAAAACCTCTAGGTGATGGTATGGGACAATTTATTTCATACAAGTTCTTTGAGTCAGATGAAAACACACATGAGCTCACTAAGGAATGAGAATCAAAATTATTCATCTCACTCGCAAATGGGAGATTATTTTCCCAATGGAATTTCTCTTTGTTGATCTCAACTCTATTCCTATTGATTTTCAAAAATATGACCAAGAACAATATAAACAAAGAGATAATCTCAGGAAATAGATCATGCTCCCTTTTTCAAGGATCATGCAAACCCAATGGTCACATGTCCTTCTTTGCAGTATGAATGCTTGATCTTGCTTGTTGGACTGGGGGGTTGAAGTTTCAGATGGGAGACATTGCTTCAATTTAAGGCAGAGATGATAAATCTCATGCAATCAATGATGAAACTTATGAATAAAAGGTCCTCACACATGTGTTCCCTTAATTGTTTGATGATTTACTTATACTCCTAATTCTGTGTCTAGTGATCTGTGATGAAGAATCCTATTACAATGCAAAAATAATGAGCATGTAAGCACATAGTTGGGGCAGTAGAGGATGGAGAGAGATCACCACAACAACATATCTCAAGAGAGAAAATCAAGGAAATTGATGAAGTAGGTCTAAGAGGACAGAGGCAAGTCCAAAGAGAACAAGAGAGATGGAAGGTAAATAAGTGACATTGAATGTTTTGAGTCCTAGGAAATGAATGGAGGCAAGGATCATTCCTCAATACGTCATGGCACCGAAACAACTATGCCGACATGTCTGGGTGGCTAGGTGAATGCTAGAGGAGGTGGTGTTTTGGTGCATGACAAGGTCGTTGCTTCTGGGCTACTTCGTTCGGGCGTAGTCCCTTAAGAGCCCTGAGATAAAAATACTGTTCAACTTCGATGGCTGACTACTTAGACTCCATGAAACCTAGAGATGGCTCGTCTAATCTGTCACCTCTGTGTAGGGACCCTCTATAAAAGTCTCTCTCAGTTTTTTCCTTCTCATTTCAGTGCTCTCGTTGTCCTATTGTTTGCAAACGTGTGAAAGAGTGCAGTTGGAGCCAGTGATTGGTTGTCAAACACTATATTTTGCAAATGGTGGGTCATGGCACCAAACTTACTACACTGGCATGTCTAGGTGGCTAGGTGAATGCTATAGGAGGTTGTGTTTTGGTGCGCAACAAGGTCGTTGCTTCTGGGCTACTTCATTTGGGTGTAGTCCCTTAAGATTCTTGAGACCAAAATATCATTCAACTTTGACAGGTGACTACTCAGACTCCATGGAACCTAGAGATGCCTTGTCTAATCTGACACCTCAGCCTAAGGACCCTATACAAAATTCCTCTCTCGGTTTTTGTGTTCTCATTTCAGTGCTCTTGCTGCCCTATTGTTTGCAAAAGTGCGAAATAGTGCAGTTGGAGCTAGTGATTGGTTGTCAAACACTATATTTTGCAAATGGTGGGTCGTGGCACCGAAATGACTACACTGACACATTCGGGTGGCTAGGTGAACGCTATAAGAGGTGGTGTTTTGGTGCACGACAATTTCATTACTTCTGGCCTACTTCGTTTGGGCGTAGTCCCTTAAGAGCCCTGAGACCAAAATATCGTTCAACTTCGACGGGTGACTACTCGGACTCTGTGGCACCTAGAGATGCCTTGTCTGATCTGAAACCTCAGCGTAGAGACCCTCTAAAAAATATTCTCTCATATTTTTCCTTCTCATTTCGGTGCTCTCGCTGCCCTATTGTTTGCAAATGCGTGAAATAGTATAGTTGGAGCCAGTGATTAGTTGTCAAACGCTATATTTTGAAAACGTTGGGTCGTGGCACCAAACTGACTATGCTAACATGTCCGGGTGGCCAGGTGAACACTAGAGGAGGTGGTGTTTTAGTGCGCAACAAGTTCGTTGCTTCTGGGCTACTTCATTTGGGCGTAGTCCCTTAAGAGCCCTAAGAGCAAAATATCATTCAACTTCGATGGGTGACTACTCGGACTCCGTGGCACCTAGAGATGCCTCGTCTAATATAACACCTCAGCATAGGGACCCTCTACAAAATCCTCTCTCAGATTTTTCCTTCTCATTTCGGTGCTCTCGCTGCCCTATTTTTTGCAAACACACAAAATAGTGCAGTTGGAGCCAGTGTTTGGTTGTCAAACGCTATATTTTGAAAACGGTGGGTCGTGGCACCAAACCAACTGTGTCGGCACATTCAGGTGGCTAGGTGAATGATATATAAGGTGTTTTTTCGATGCGCGACAAGGTCGTTGCTTCCAGGCTACTTCGTTCAAGCATAGTCCCTTAAGAGCCCTGAGACCAAAATATCGTTCAACTTCGATGGGTGACTACTCAGACTTCGTGGCACCTAGAGACGGCTCGTGTGATCTAACACCTTAGCATAGGGACCCTTTACAAAATCCCTCTTAGTTTTTTCCTTCTCATTTTGGTGCTCTCGCTGCCCTATTTTTTGCAAACGCATGAAATAGTGTAGTTGGAGCCAGTGATTGGTTGTCAAACGCTATATTTTGCAAACGGTGGGTCGTGGCACCGAACCGACTATGCCGACAAGTCCGGGTGGCTAGGCGAACACTAGAGGAGGCTGTGTTTCGGTGCATGACAAGGTCATTACTTCTGGGCTACTTCATTCAGGCGTAGTCCCTTAAGAGCCCTGAGACCAAAATATCGTTCAACTTTGACGTGTGACTACTCGGTCTCCGTGGAACCTAGAGAAGTCTCGTTTGATCCAACACCTAGGTGTAGGGACCCTCTATAATATCCTCTCTTAGATTTTTCCTTCCCAGATCGGTGCACATGCGTAGGAATGGTCTTGTAAAGACTTGGGGAGGAGTCGTTTTCAACATTTACAACATTTTCAAAATTTACAAGTTTTTCAAAATTTACAACGTTTTCAAAATTTACAACGTTTTCAAAATTTACAACCTTTTCAAAATTTACAACTTTATCAAAATTTACAACTTTATCAAAATTTACAACATTTTCAAAATTTACTACTTTGTCAAAATTTACTACTTTGTCAAAATTTACAACATTTTCAAAATTTAAAACTTTTTCAAAATTTAAAACTTTTTCAAAATTTAAATCTTTTTCAAAATTTACAACTTTTTCAAACAATGAAAGCTTCTCTTAGCTTCGAGAATTTAAAATTCTCTACTAACAGTGCCAACCACGTGAAGGTGGAAGCTTTTCTGGCACCACTAACCTAAACATAAAAGTGTTAGTAAAAGAAATTTAAGTTTCAAATCAAAACCATATACTATCTATATATACAAAATACAGAAAGTTAAAATAAAATATATTCAAACTTAAATCTAGATCTTTAAACTAACAAATTTTTATATATATTGAAAACAAATTATATATAATAGACATGAGCATTGTAAATTCATTCCAATGAACCATCAAGATCAGATCTACTCTGAATAGCAGACAAGATTGCTTCATGATCTGACTCTCAAACCTTCCAAAGAATCTTGTTATTAGGCCTTCCTCGGTATCTATATAGCTGAATATTTATCACTAGAACTAGATGCAAATATAAGAATATTTACCTGTGTGTCTCAAAGTATTCAAACACCCAAACAGAGGAGTTTTTTAATGGATACCGTTGAAGCCAAGTTCTAGTAACTACCCTTGACCCTGTGGGATACTTAATATCTTTGCCATCTATAATAGGAGAAGTCAACTTCTTTCTTTCCTTGATGCAATGACATAAGAAATAGTCCGTTCCTTCTTCATTGTCTTCTGTTGTAATTACTGCAAACACATGTCCTACAAAAAAACAAAGGTTGAACAACTCAAATTTAAATTACATATTAAAATTTCAATGGACATAACTCAATACAAAAATTAAATAAATAACCATAAATACCTTGTCGTACCAAAATCAAAATTTCGTCAAAGTCCTTGGATGTTGCAACTTCATTTGCAGAAACAAGTAATAATGCTTATGGAGGTTGATAACTAGGAAGCAGAGTTAGAGGCCTATAAATCCATCCATCCACCCATTTTTGTGAATCACACTCAGTAGTGAAAAATTCGATACAAGGTGCACAAAAACATGTCAAATTTCTTGTCCATATGGCCCACGAAGTAGCGTCTGAGCTACAAAATTAGTGCCTATCACTGGACCCAGTGAGTGTCATACAATCCTCATAGTTAGCAATTTGTTGTTCCTCTATCAACCAAAAATATCTGCGAACTATGGAATTTTCTTGAGAATCTCAAGCCATGTTATCAGTACACCATTCTACTATGCTCTTTGCATCTTTTAATTTAGCACCATCTTTGTACTTCAACTCTTCTCTTGCAAGATATATTTTCACACATGCCCCTACACCGTCATGCTCTCCTTTTCCATGTCCAGTCTCAGTGAAACTCCGAATATGTTGCACACCCATCTTGACGTGCATTCTACTCATCTAATAAAATATTTTTGCATTCTTAAACTGAGACGTGTAATTATCTGACCATATATAATGTTGTTTTAAGTGGATGTCCCTATCAGAAAAGTTTCCATAAAATAACTAGAAAAACCCTTGCACAAATTCAGTAGAATGAGTACGATCATCACTGATATAAAAGTGATATTCTCTTAAAAATTTTCAATCATTATTTTTACTGTCAGGTGAATGTAGAAATGCTATATGCACAAAAATGGCAACTTGTAATGAGTTGTAATATTACGATTGAACCTCCATTTGTGGTTGTAATGTGTAATTCTCTGCAAAATCGACCACTAAAATAATAGTACTAATAGGAAATGTGTCTTTGCGTAGCTTGAACTATTCATCTAACCATTGAGCTCTATGTGTATGCCTCGCATACTCATAAACAATTTCATCCTTAAATTTTCTCAAAAATTAGAAAACATGCATTTGTTCTGTAACTAGCTCACACCGTTTAGACTCTTTTCCATCTTTCAATTGGTATGAAACTGATTTATATTTATTAAACTCAACTAAATTATGTCCTATTGTAACTTCATTTTGTTCATGGATGTAACTTTCCAATTTAGGTAATCCGTCGCATGTACTACAAATTGCATCTAAACAATCCTGACTATAAAAAAATTGTCCAACTTCTTTTTCACAAAATATAGTAGGAATGAAATCCCTGGAAAATATTGGTGCAACTTGAACACCACATTCCGATAACATAGTTTCAGAATGAAAATTAGAACGAATACGTAAAAATTTAGCATAGTGCATAATAAATTCAACATGTTACCTACAACAACTGGTGCGAGCATGGTTGATTTTCACATAGAATGGTTTCAACATTTCAAAAAAATGTTGACTAATTTTAATTTCCAGATTCTCTTGTTCAAACTTACAAAAAAATTGAGTTTGAGTCATATCTAAGAAATGCTTTGGATTTGGTTCATAATTAGTAGAACTGTCGACATTAAAATTTTCCTCCATAATTTCTATTTCATTAATGTATGTATTAGGAATAGGATGTTGTTAAGTATAATTAGTAGTAGCGTCTGATAGAAGATAACGGCGCCGTCAGTATGGTGCCGCCAATAATGTGGAGTATGGTAACAGTCAAAGTACAATAGGAATGTTGTAAAAAGTAAATATTTGTCGTAAGTGGTCCGGTAATGTTAAAATGTCAAAGTTTGGGTAATTAGAGAAGTAGGGTCTACATGATTAGGAATTAGAAATATTATATTGGTAATAAGGACAAGGAGTGAGGTCATAAATATTTTGTGTATTTTATTTGTAAAAAGTCTAAAAATGTGGAACCCATGTAAAATGATAAGGTTTATCTTATCTTAAAAGATAAGCTTACATGTACAGATAAGAGTTAAGGTATGGAATATGATTCGTCAGAGTAGATTTCTTATCCTATCTTAGAGATAAGATGGATAAGCCAGGAAGTTCTATAAATAGAGAGGCCACCCCCCTCATTTAGCATAGAAGGATGTAGTGAGAAATATTGTAGGAAGTGTGCAAAGGAAGCCATCGGTTTAAAGGTGTGTTGAAGAAGCCATTAAGAGGTGTAATTGTAAAGTTTCTCCCATAGTCTTGGTGAAAGGCAAGTGAAGTCAATAACACTTGAAGTACCTCATGGGTGAGATTGTACCAATTTCATGTTAATATTATAATTTACTTTGATATTTTAGATTTGTCATCATTCCGTCTTATCATAGTCGATGGTATTCTTGTGTTATGTTGTTGTTTTGTTTCAAGATTACATCCACCAAACTAAAGGCTGTACATTAGTAAATAATCATAGAACGAGGAGTTCCTGGTGAAGAATTATCATAGTGCTGGATTGGTGATGACATTTTGGTTCCGTTGCCAGGACCATTCCTCGTTGGTGGATTTTCTGGAGAGATATTTCCACTTAGTCAAAAATCAATTGGAGGGTAACCTTATTTTTACTTGCATAGTAGTTACTATGGTAAAGTCATTTTTATCGTGAATAGTATTACCATGATAAAGTCACTTTTGCTGTGAATAGTATTTATCACAGTAAAGTCACTTTTTACCATGAATAGGATTTACCACAGTAACTTCACTTTTTTACTGTGAATAGTGTTTACCACAGTAAAGTCATTTTTTACTGCAGTAAGTCAAGTTTTACCATAGTTAATGTAGTCATTTCTATTTTACTGTAGAAAGGTATAAAGTCACTTTATAGTATAGTGATTCCAATTATTTGTGCACATAAGTCTTGTTGATTGTACTTGTGGGTTGGTATTTCACGGTGGTTACTTTTGAAAATGGGAAAGATTCCTATTTTTTCAGCTCAATCTAATGAAGATGCTTCTTCTTTCATTTAAGAGTTTAAACGATATTGTATTTGTAATGGCCTTATAAGAAGGGAACAATAGACTAAATTTTTTCCTACCTTTTTGGATGGTTCAACACTTAGGTGGTTTGAAACACTAGGTGATAATGTGAAAAATTCATGGGATTTATTAATTGAAAGTTTTCTTGAAGAATTTGGTGAACAACAAAAATATGCAGATCTCATGATCGAGATCACAAAGCTATCCCAAGGAGAGAAGGAGAAGATAAGGGATTATCATGCTCATGTTCTAGAGCTAAGGAGGAAGCTCGATGCCTAGATCCGGAAGGAAGGATTAGCGGATGGGTTGATGAATGGCGTGGATAATCTCCTATGTAAGCACTTCATTCTTGGGATGAAGCCAGAAATCAGACAATGAGTGAAGTATGACCACCCAGCTACCATTGAACAAGCAAAGGAGATTGCAAGAAGGCAAGAAGAAAGCATGGAAGAGGAGCCCAAAGAAATTGTTGCTAAAGTAGAGCCTACGCCAGCACCTTTGGTCCAAAATCAACAACCACTCCCGGTGAGCACAAATATTTCTCCTAGTACATCTACTGAGTATGAAGATCTGCTCAAAAAGATGGGTCAATTAACTATTAATCTTCTTCAAGGAAAAGAATTTAGTTCTCAGGGAGGAGATAGAGGTCCAAAAAGAAATATTTCTAAAGTTGTATGTTATGGTTGTTATAAAAAGGGTCATTATAAGTATAATTGTCCAGATAGAGCTTCTACATCTGGTAAAGGAGATAATGATAAATGAAAAACACCTGTGAATTCTTTTGATGTAGTAGATAAGAGTAGAAATAATGAAGTAGATGTGTTTGTAACAAAAAGAAAGAAAGAAAAAGATAATCAAGATGGAAATGATCCTAAGAAGATGAAAGGAGAAACTAGTAAGAAACATAGGAGAAGAAAGTTGGGTGTGCAGGATTTTCTGATTTCACATGGGCAAGGACCATACTCCATCTTGGAAGATCTGTCCAAAAGGCCTGCAAATATTACATATGGTCAACTCTTGGCTATGTCTTCTGAGAAGAGGCGGGAGTTGCGAAGTGGAATCAATGCTCGATGAAGGAAGGAGGTTGAGGTCCCTGTTTTGGAGGTAGAGGCGGATCCCTATGCTCCACAAGTTGAGGTATTATGTAATTGTATTTCAATTCATGATGTCTTAGTTGATGGAGGTGTTGCAGTTAATGTAATGACCGAGTCTGTAATGAATATGTTGGTTTTAAAAATTGATCGCCATTCAACACTTATGTTAAGGTCATTAAATAAAGGAAAAACTAAACCAGAAGGTATAGTTTCAAATGTGGCAATATTTGTTATGGGTGTTGTATGTGTGGTAGACTTTCAGGGGATGAAAAATGGTACTGTTGCATACCCAATGTTGCTGGGAAGACCATGGCTACGAAGAGTTCATGTAAGAAACTACTGGAATGAAGGTTTCATGACACTTGGACGTGGTAGAGAGAGGGTGAAAATAAACGTGATCCCTCGGCATCATAAGGCAGAACCTGTCGATTCAAGTAATGAAACATATGATTGGACATCCTCTGATTACTCTAGTACCAGTGAAGTGGACACTGAAGATGAAGAAAGTGAGGTTGATGTTTCAGTCATGGATATCCTTCCAGTCACACTAACTCATGACCCCATAAAATTATCTGAAGAAGAAGTTGATGATCATCTCCAACAAATAAAGATTGGTGATGCTGTAATGGAGAGTGAGAAGGAATCCTACCTCCAGCTCTTTTGAAGGTACATACACATATTCACTTTTGATTACAAGGAACTCCGTCAAGTAAGTTGGGTAGAACATTCTATTGAGCTGGTATATGGTGCTAAGCCCATAAAGAAAATTCCATATAGAATGAATCCTAATTTTTCCAAGATTGTAAAAGAAGAAATATATAAGTTGTTTGATGCAGGATTCATATTTGCTGTGGAGAATTCAGAATGGGTTTCTCCTATTGTGATCTCAATAAAAAAGAATAGGAAGCTACGCATTTGTGTTGATTACAGAAAGCTCAATAAGGCAACAAAGAAGGATCATTACCCTCTTCCATTTTCAGATAAGATCTTGGATGAAGTAGCTGGCCAGGAGTGCTATAGTTTTGTTGATGGATATAACGGCTACAACCAAGTTCGTATGGCAGAGAAAGATATGCTGAAGACCACGTTCACCACTCCTTGGGAAACGTTTTCTTATAGAGTTATGCCTTTTGGGTTGTGTAATGCTCTAGCAACATTCCAGCGTTTGATGAATAGGGTGTTCGAACCCTACATTGGGACCTTCATCAGAGTATTTCTGGATGATTTTTGCATCTATGGGAGCAAGTTGGACCACCTGCACTAGATGGAGACAACATTTCAAAGGTTAGATGAAGCACAAGCCTCACTAAACCCTACAAAGTGTGTCTTTGGATGTTCTAAAGGTGTTTTGTTATGGCATGTTGTATCTAGAGATGGTATTGGTACTGATCCTGATAAAGTTTCAAAAATAAAAAATTTACCATTTCCTATGAATAGAAGTAAGTTGAGATCATTTTTAGGCCATGTGGGTTACTATAGAAGGTTCATCAAGAATTTCTCAAAGATTGCACAACCACTAACCCAGTTCTTGAAGAAGGATGTTACTTATGAACCAGGAAATAAGGCACATGAAGCTTTTAGACAACTGAAGGAAGCCCTGGTGTCTTCACCTGTTTTGAAGAATCCATATTAGAGCACACCATTCATTGTGTACACTGATGCCTCAGATGCAGCACTAGGAAGTACTTTGAGCCAAAAGGATGAAAATGGGAATGAACATCCAATTTATTTTGGGAGCAGACAAATGAGCAGTGCTGAGGTAAATTATACTGTAACTGAAAAAGAGGCTTTGGCTATCATTTTTGTTGTAAAGAAGTTTAGAAATTACTTGCTAGGGAAAAAATTTCTAGTTGTAATAGATCATCAGGCTCCAAAATATATTGTAAATAAGCCTAACCCATCAGGGAGGATAGCAAGATGGATAATTTTGCTACAAGAATTTGAATTTGATATTATAGATAGGCCAAGAAAGAAGCATGTCAATGCAGATGCACTCTCTCGAGCCTATGATGGTTTAGGATCATCTTGTGATGATGATGATTTCTCCAATGTAGCATTGTTATCCCTTGACACAATCCCTAGTGAATACATAGATATTTGGAATTATCTGAATGAATTCAAGTTTCCTGATGGTGCCAATGCAAATACTAAGAGAAATATTACTCAAGCCAGTCGTCCATATTCTATTCTGCATGGAGTATTATTTCGAATAGGACCTGATGGACAATATAAGAGGGCAGTTGGATGTGATCAAGGGAAGGAACTGCTAGAAGAATTCCACAATGGTACATGTGGAGGGCACTTCTCTGGACAACTTACAGCAAGAAGGATCTTGGATGTAGGTTATCATTGGCCCACTCTTTTTAAAGATTGTTATAATTATTGTAAAACATGTGATATTTGTCAAACACATGGTAACCGTAAGACTTCATCAGCTCCATTATGCCCTATTCTTCCACTTGGTCCCTTTGAAAAGTGGGGAATAGACATTGTAGGTCCACTTCCAACTACCTCATGCCAAAATAAGTATATTGTAGTTTCCACAGATTATTTAACCAAGTGGGTTGAAGGTAGGCCATTAAAAACAGCTTCCATGGATGAAGTGGAAAGGTTCATATATGAACGCATTGTCACCAGATTTAATTTTCCATTAGAAATTGTAATAGATCAAGGAAGCCACTTCATTGATGAGGTGGTAGAAGCCCTAGTCAATAATTTTTCTATTAAGCACAGGAAGGCAACAACATACAAGCCAAACACAAATGGATAGGTGGAATGAACAAATTTTGTGTTGTGTCAAATTCTAGCAAAAGATGCAGCCTTGTAGGTACATAAGTGGGATAAAAGGATTCATGTAGCATTGTGGGCATATAGGGCAGCATAAAAGTCAGCAACAGGATACTCCCCATTTCAGTTGGTCTATGGCATTGATCTAGTTCTTCCTATTGAGTTTGATATTACCACTGTCAAAGTTATGAAAAATGAAAGGATGGATGAAAGTGATTCAGTAAAATAAAGGTTGGTACATCTTCATTTGCTAGAGGAAATGCGGGAAATAGCAAAGGATACAAGCCATAAGAAGAAAATGAAGCAGAAGGAATACTTTGATCAAAAGATCCGGTGGTCTCCATTTCATGTGAATGACTTGGTTCTAGTATATGATTCCAGATACAAAAAAAGAAGACAAAGAAAATTTCTTCCAAAATGGATGGGGCCCTACAAAATAACAGCTGTGCATGAAAATGGTACGTACCTACTAGAGGAATTGGATGGCACTCCCATTACAAAATGGATCAACCATGACAAGTTGAAGATTTTCCAAGCACCAGAATAGTCTACTCTGAGAATGGAGTAGAAGCTAGGAAGGGGGAAGATGTCGACACTAAAATTTTCCTCCATAATTTCTATTTCATTAATGTATGTATTAGGAATAGGATGTTGGTAAGTATAATTAGTAGTAGCGTCTGATAGAAGATAATGATTCCGTCAGTACGGTGCCGCCAATAATGTGGAGTACGGTAACAGTCAAAGTACAATAGGAATGTTGTAAAAAGTAAATATTTGTTGTAAGTGGTCCGGTAATGTTAAAATGTCAAAGTTTAGGTAGTTAGAGAAGTAGGGTCTACATGATTAGGAATTAGAAATATTATATTGGTAATAAGGATAAGGAGTGAGGTCATAAATATTTTGTGTATTTTGTTTGTAAAAAGTCTAAAAATGTGGAACCCATGTAAAATGATAAGGTTTATCTTATCTTAAAAGATAAGCTTACATGTACAGATAAGAGTTAAGGTATGGAATATGATTCGTCAGAGTGGATTTCTTATCCTATCTTAGAGATAAGATGGATAAGCCTGGAATTTTTATAAATAGAGAGGCCACCCCCCTCATTTAGCATAGAAGGAAGTAGTGAGAAGTATTGTAGGAAGTGTGCAAAGGAAGCCATCAGTTTAAAGGTGTGTTGAAGAAGCCATTAAGAGGTGTAATTGTAAAGTTTCTCCCATAGTATTGGTGAAAGGAAAGTGAAGTCAATAACACTTGAAGTACCTCATGGGTGAGATTGTACCAATTTCATGTTAATATTATAATTTACTTTGATATTTCAGATTTGTCATCATTCCGTCTTATCATAGTCGATGGTATTCTTGTGTTATGTTGTTGTTTTGTTTCCAGATTACATCCACCAAACTAAAGGCTGTGCATTAGTAAATAATCATAGCACGAGGAGTTCCCAGTGAAGAATTATCATAGTGCCAAATTGGTGATGACAGAACTAACTCTCTGTTTTATAACATCTGTTATATTAGGTGAAACTTTAGTGTTATCATGCCAAAATTTAATAACAACTTCTCTTATAACATCAGAATTATTTTTGTCCTTACGTGGTGCTCCAACATAAAATGCCCAAAAATCGACATTATTGAGTGATTGAAGGATATTACATCTTTCAATTACTTTCATTAGATTTTTTCGATTAACTTGCAACATTTGACTTGTTTGCGTAATCAAACGTTGTTTTTTATTGATTCACTTACAACACTAGTAGCAAGTACACACAACACAATATTACTATCCCTAGTGCGTCTCTTGACACCAACAATGTGATATGCATCATGAAGGTTTTCAAAAATTTTAGAGGTTTGACCACGTATATTAGATGTTGTCAATCCTAAGGTGTTTAATGTAGGTATCATTTTAATCAATTTCATCAAACTAACCAACAACATACATCTTTGCGAATCATTTAAAATTTCAAAATGATTATCCCAAATTTCAGTGGCTTTTCTTCTGATTTGTCATTCAGAAAGTTTGTCAGACATTGGTTTCAAAATGTTTTCATCAATTTCAAGAAAAAAATTAGGTTTCTTACGTAAAATCCTAGGAGGTGTTTTTGTCAAATTTTGCTTGTCTATAGTTTCAACATGAATTTCCTTATTTACATTTTTATTGTCTCCTTCAATTTCAATTTTTTTTACATCATGAGTATTTAATTCTTCTTCAACATTGATAGTAAAAACATATTCATCACGAGTATTTAATTCAGCTTCAACATTGACAGTAGAAACATTACCTGGTTCTTCATTACTTACAATAGTTGGGGTTGAAGATGAACCTCTTCTTGATTCACGAAGTTTCCGCATTCGCTTAGCATTTTGAATTTTGTTGGCCTCTAATTTGTTTGGTGTTTTTTTACTTAATTAATTCCTTTTTTGACTTCTTTTTTTGTCTCCCATGATGTTTTGTTTCCGGTAATAAGAAAAACGTGCAGAAAAAAATAAAATTTCGCAGTAATTCGTACGGTAAGGTCAAAGAGTAAAAATCACATGGTAATTCAAACATTGGAATGTGTGTAAATATGATTTATGAACCGCAAGCACACTTTATAAACTGCGATCGTGGATCTATCTGCCGAATCTAAGCCTAAGAAAATCTTTGTTTTTCCCCAACCAAAGCTATGGAAGGTCATTATGAAGTGTAAAAGGTCAAAAAACCTCAAATTTTCTCTTCCAAAGACTTGAACCTTGCTAAATAACTGAAAACATTTCACAAAAATGGTGCCATCGCACAGGGGAGACTGTTAGCTTCGTAGAAATATTGATTTTAAAGTGAATAGAATAAGATAAATATAATTTTATAATTTTTTACTAGCAATAGGTCTTTAAGACATTTTTTCCTGTGAATGTTCATGTCTGCTTTTAAGACTGTAACTTTTGTTTCGCTTATCAAAATATGATAAAACTTATACCATCCTAAGTGTGGACAAATTCTATACACATTAAAAAAATATATTTGATTTTGAGATTTTTTTATATAGTTATGTTAGGCAAATGGAAAGCCCTCCGTTTTCTAAATATTTTCAGACCACTTTCACGAAAAAAATCATAAAAAAAATATTTCTCACAAACATACAAAATAAAATCCATCCCAAGATAGACAACTACATCTAATGTTTCACCAAAGGAAAAAAAAATAAAAAGATTTGGTCATCCAAAATGCGGGCAAACGGACTACAACCTTATAAGTTTAAAAAAAAAAAAAACTAAGTCATATAATTTTAATTGTTTAATATAGCTAAACTTGTCTGTTTTTTTTTAAAATTAGTATTTTAGAAACTAGATTCTGAATTCTATGATTTATATTCATATAAATTTTTCTAATTTAGAGTGCGCGTATAGCTAATAATCCCTACAAGTTGATATTTAGCTATTTTTTGCAATATGATGTCCACAGATGACCCTATATTTGTCCATCAACTTCCTGCACTTACCCTAACAAATCATTATTTCCCTTCTATAGTCTAAATCATGCTAATATTCCTCTAAAAATATCTTATAAGCTTGCACATCTATTAATTAATCATCTTGATCAATTAATAAACCCCCTTTATCCACATGAGTCACTAAAGGACAAGCTAAACTCTCCTAAAGTTAACCCAACCTTTTCTAAACCCCCTTATCCACAACTAACTCAACATCTCTATTATACCACATATACAGGGATTTAGATATTCCTCTACCCATTTGGCTATATAAAGAGCCCCCCTCCTACCTTTACACTTACACCTGTTCCTTGAGAAAAAAAAGTGAAGCATATAGCAAATATGCTATAGCCATTTTGTGATCTTGGAGCATTCTTCATTGGAGAGGCTAGCTACTTTAATTTCTTGTATTCATCCATCCAAGTTTTGAATTCATATGGGGGATATGTTAAATGTTCTTGTAGCCATGGATTGACAAGACTCCATTCTTGAAAACCTTGGGATTCAAACATACAATCAAACTTTTTATTGTTAAGGATCGAAGTAGGTTCATTTCATTTTTACCATTCAATAGAGATAGAAATTAATGGAAAAACATGTTAGTTTGAATATTTTTTCATGTTCTAATGCAAGGATGTTATTAGATTAGTTTTTCTTAAGCTCTAAGCATGATGGTGCATTGAATTTTATTTAGCTTTGTTTTAGGACTACTAGGTGTTAGTTCTAACTCTTTTTTCATTTCTAACAAATACATGTACACAGTATCCTCACAACATTTAAAAAAATTATTTCTTACAAAAATCTTATTCATGACCTTCCATCCTCATCATTTTAAATTTGGAATAATAAGGTACTCCTAAGGAAAAAGAGTACAAATGAAATTTGACCATATTAAAGAAATTAATGTTACCTTAATCAAGTCGATGGATGCCTTAAATTTCATGAACAGTTTAAAATACTACCTTAATCTCATCAAAATAATACATCGATACTTGATTAAATTGTCTACTTATAAAATCATCAACATTCCACGATATAGTACCAAACAGTCCATTAATAATATCTAAATTTTACTCTAAGAAGAGTAGGATCGAAAAGGGGTGGGTTTTGTCAACAAATCATGTGATTAAAAACAATATCATCAATCCCATATTTTGTCCCATTTGGGATCTAGAAACATACTAAAAAATAGACAGTGTGCAAACCAAAACATTTTACCCCTATTTAACAGTTTGGGTTTATCCCATATAATAAATTTGAAGGAAAATAATACATTCACAGGATCATTCCTTCCTAAATGATGATAAAATATTTACAAATTCATACTTCTAAAACTAATAGATAAGTAACCACAAAATCATCACTTGCAAGATCCCTACCAAGTGCTTATGAATATGCAAGAACAATTTTAGTGCATTCTAAGAGCACATAAAATGAGCTTAAGCATAAAGGATTACGTATATAATTTAGGTCAAATACAAAAATTTTACCTAAGTAATCCCCACTTCATAGAAAACATACTTTCATCACTAAAAATTATAGTCGAGCTTAAATAAGCTTCATTATTTTCCAGTTGCTGCTGTTATAAAAATATCTCAGTATTATCCTATTACTCCGATATTGCAGTCAATGACCACCAAATGATAATAACCATTTCTATGACACATATCAAGTTTATCTATATATGACACAATCCCTAAGGGGTGAATAGGTTATGGTTATCTTCCAGTTAGAATCGAGGAGTGTATTCCTAGTCGGGTTTATTTCCAAAACATTTTTTTTAAGTATAAACCTTTTATCCCAAGCCCAGGAGGCAGGAATTAATCCACACACACACACACACACACAATTTTTTATTAGGATGGCTTAGGTTTGTTAAGCACATATAGGTTATAACTAGAAATATTTCACCTTCCTAATTACAGGCAGATTTAAAAGTCACAATGATACAAATAAACTCAAACCCATAATGGGTAAACATAATAACTTCTGCTGACAAGAATTCATCAAATGACCAAACATTTCTAAGCTATTATTCAAAGAAATAATCGATAAACACACATGCATCACATAAGTGGTAGAGGGAAGAAGATAAATAACCTAAAATCTAAGTCTTAGAGGGAATCAATATCTAAGAGTTAGAGATTTTTTGCAACTAGTGATTTGCAGAAATCAACAAGACCAAATGCAATACCATGAGAAAACCCACATGCAATCCATATTTTTCCAAGCAGAAAACTTCATTTAAAACTAGGTAATTAGGGAAAAAATCAAAGGAAGGCATGTAGGATAAAAACTACTGGAAAACAACCATAGAACTACAAGCAACTTCCATTTCAACAAATAAAAGAAATTTGTTTCATGATATGGTTAAAACTAGCATAAAAAATGGATGGATAGTATTAATCATGCCTGAATATGCTCTTGAACTTGTAAAAAATGTCTACCAGGATCTTGCAACAACATCTCATGGCAAAATTTTCCTTGTTTTATCATCTTAAAGGTCCATACTCTATTTCCACGTCCATGTTTGGCACAAAAAGGGGTGGGAGGCAAAAACATGGGCTTAAAAATATGTGAATTGTATTGTTTGAAAGCTTAATGCATTCTACCACCACCCATCCTACAATTGTCCCCCAAAATAGTTCATGCTGCTAGACACAACGTTTCATCCTCATAAATGTGATCGTAAAGAAACATTAAATTAGAACTAGTCTAGACTGAAACAATGGATACATTAAAAACAACCAACTTCAAATTTTGGCGTAAACAGACCCACAATTAGAAGATAGAGCATATTTTAATGAAATCACAATAAAGAAATGGTAGGTGGCCATCAATTTCACCCACCTCCAGCCAAGAAACACCGAAAAAAAATAATTGGAGATCACTTCTCCCTCACGCCAAGCATGATGCATTAATGACCATAAAGTGGGAGGTAAAGCTGGTGGAACCATCAATAAATTCACCTTTAATTTATAAATTTTAAAAAAGGCATGCCTGATGTTTGGTCGACCAAAGTGGAGCTAGTTGGTAGGCAATAATAATTTCAAAATTTAAATTTTTTGCAGTCCTATCCAAGACTTGGCATGACCACTTAACCTTCTCCACCTACCCACACAACCAAAAATTAGCCATGGTTTGTAATGTGTATTGCATCATTGACATTACCATACGCAAGTCTTAAATCAATAGAATGAAAGTTTCATTTTTTTTTTGTTTTTTTTTTAAATGAAGGTTCCTCAACAATCATCAACCATAAACATTACATTTATGTGAATCTTGTAGGAAAGTATGTTTTTGGTTAAATATAGGGTATGATATTTTTATTCATTTCCTTAAAACCAAACAACTACCAATGAAAAGAAGATTGCATATAAACATAGCAAAGGAAATAAATAAACACAAGAAAGATGTAGAGATGAATCACTATAATTTTGACATTTCTTTTTATGGTGCTAACATTTGGAAAAGGGGGTTATTTGATTTGGATTATAAAGATTGTAAATAGATATAACACTTTTCCTATCTTTTGATTATAACATATGCTTTTTCTTTCGTTAATGCATATTGATCTAAGTCATCAATGAATAATTCATGGATGTATGTTGAAGGTTGTAATACATGTTCTACCATGTAATAGGATGGGTGATTATATGGATTCCACAAGCAAAGAAGAAGCATATTTTATTCTATTGAAATTAGGATTTCCTTCTCTGTCCCAACTGTACCTTGGATGATCATGAGTAGTGGAAAATTGGTATATATATATATATATATATATATATATATATATATATTCTCATAACGATTTGAAATAATGTTGAAGGAAGTTTTACTATTTTATTTCTGGCATAATAGTTCTAAAAAAACTGTTGAAGTTAGTTTGTTGTTTATCCAATAAGGTATCCACTGCTGGGGCATTAAATTCTCCTCCCTTTATGAAAGCATCGTCCTTAATGCGACATAACACTGAAGAAGGAAAAAGGGGATGAGAAAGAAAGGATGGATAAAGACAAGGATTCTTCTTATCGTTAATTTTTTTTGTTGTTAAAGCACGACCACAGGGTAGACTTAGAAAATTTGGCAGATCATTTAACTTTCACTGTTATGTGAAGATTGCTAGTTCTCTCTCATTTCATTATTTAATTCATCTATTTTCCTTCACATTATTCCTAACTCCAGTCCTTCTGATTTCATTGTTGTAAATTTTTATTTTATTCATTCATGTGAGTGCCCAACAAGAATCACTATCACAATACCATACCAGGGTCATACACAACACTAAAGATTCATAGGAAGATTTCACATATTATGATGACTATACCACACCACAAGATCTTAATCAAACAATGGAAGCAACACACATGATCTACATAACATAGTACTCGTCACACTTAGATGACTAACATAAGAATACTCAAACATAAGTGTACTATAACAACCAAAAATTCCCATAATTTCACTGATGAATATTTCACACAAATCATGACAATAGTTGCAGGTACATAGTGTCAACAAGGGAATCAAAGCCATATCCGCAACATCACAAAACATAGCCAACCCACGTGAGTACACATACACCACAAAACCATTCAAAAAGCATTACAATAACTCTGTATACCTCCCAAAGCATAAAACACACACACACAAATATCTTATGCCTCCCTCAAGTCTCTTATTCCTACCATAAATCTCTTATGCCTCCCTTAAACAGTAATATATAGATAAATTTTCCTTTTCGCTCCCTAAAGAGGTCGGTCACCCTATGGCCCTAGGCACATAGATTCCAGACACCCCTAACCAAATTCACATAATAACTCATGGTTTGGAAACATGCTACTTATCTATAATGCCTTGGGGTGGACCCCCATATAACGAAGTGGGTTCATAGGATCAACCATTCCATTATGCATCCATTGACCCCATTCCACACATTATAGCAATAGAACCAACATAATAATCTCAATCAAATGACAAGTGGAAAACTACAAGCCTTGGGCTAGGCTGTAAGATTTTAAATTTAAAAGAAGATTCAAATCCAAGAAAAATAAATTTCCAAATAGCCATAGTTAGTGCAAAAATCTGCATGTTAGTACCAAAAACAAAGGAAATGTGTAAAATATAAAAACATATCAATCAGGAAAACTACTTTTCCTTTTAAGAATAAAAGAAAAGTTCAATTTACAAATAAAATACATATATAGAAGTATTCACATTATGATGACTATCTAGCCTTATACGGAAACTGAGGGGGTACTTAATGAGATGCTATAACTTGGAACATCGAGCCTTAGCTCGTAAAATAATATATCAATAGTAAAAATTTCATCATCTCTTTCTGAATGATCTTGCCACCACTTTGACAAGGCTAAACATAGTCATAGCTTCACTTAGATTGAACCCATATGACAACAAAAAGGAGAGAGGGAGAAAGGAGCATAGGTCATCATATAATAGGCCTAAGATCGGCTCGAGTTGCTGACCCATGGTACACATTCCCTCACTCCAAACATATACTTTTACCGATTTCCCTCAGGGTCAGTTAGCATAAGGTTCACAACATAACATGTAACTACATAACTAACACAATGGTGGTTCAAGTACATTAACCATAATGTCTCATGCATGGTACAAAAATAGGGTATATCACATACATTACATTCACGGTTTAAAAAAATCACATTGCCACATATTGCACCCATAGTGCAATACTTTTTAATAGGGATCATATGCTAACCATATGCCCCTAAATCATGATATGAACCGTCAATTATTACCTGATTTTTAATTATGATGAGAAAAATTACAAAATACTATCATTTTCAATACAACATGATGATATAAACATTTATTTACAACATAATGATGACATCACTGAGAAATCTAGTTCACTATACACCAACCTTGCCATTTAACACATCAGCACACCCACACATCACAAATGCCAAAAGGCTCCAACACTCCAAAATCAACAATCACATTCCTTTCACACACACAATAAGATGGTACATCAAATTTAGTTCTAATTGAATTCATGAAAAGGAGAGAGAATAATCTAGTCTCTAACAGATCAAGATGCAAATAGTTACGCACTAAGTGACATACACAACATGTGCGTTCACAATATTACAATTACGACATAGTTCACATCATGCTTATATCAACTTACTCTTCCAATATACACCACCATCATGCAACACCATCACAACTCCAATTTGTCCCAAAGGTTTGAGAGTATGAACCTCACTCTGATACTAAGTGTCACGCCCACCCAGACACACACACAGACAACACGGAAAATAATAGATAAATTTTTTTGTGACTTTCTTGAAGTTATACGAAACCATAGGAGAACTAAAAGGTCTACAACCAACTCATGATAGGATGACACAATATTGGCCACATAGGAAAAAAAGTACATACGAAAGTCATCTCGATAATTCACTTTCCTTTTCGACAAGACACAACATAATAGTCCAACCACAATACACACCTACATTTAGGGTCATCCCACTATGTAAATTCTTTTAAGGTTACTTATTTATTAAAGTGTATCTCAATTCTTAACTTACATTCTAGAAGGTTCATGATAAGATTCGTCCAATCCATCTTATACAACTAGATTTCTTTTATTTTATCCTATTGAATAATTAGCTTAAGATCAAGACTGATATGTCAATTACTTGTTTAATTCATTTGATAAGGTTCACCAGTAACACAAGAAATGATCCATAAATCTAATTGGTAATCAAAATGGGTAACGGGTTTAAAATTGATTCCAATTCTTAAGGTGACATTCATGATTAGTTGGCGGTCTAAGAAAAACAACAGGTGGTCGGTCCAAGAGGGTTTTATATGAAGAAAGAGGTTGATTTTATGAGGATTCTACCATAGAAGACGACATTATCCTTAGTGCACACTCAACATCATAATCTAAGGGGAAAATCTATATGTCAGGGTAAGGTATAACTATGCCATCTCTGATTAGCAGGTTTATGATGATGATACCAAATATACCGGTTATAACAACCACACAAACTGCAACTCTTATTTTCTTAAACTAGGAGGTGCAATTAAGCATAAGTATAAAATAAATTTTTTAATGATTAAAATTCTGATTTTATAACTTCATAAGTTTTTTTTGATGTTTTCTTGACCATTTACCCCATTTAGCAAGACTTTGTTAACTTTCCAATTTACCTTACGTTAGTTTACAACTTAATATAATTTTGCATCCCAACAACTCAAAAGATGAAACTTCCAACATAGGTTGAGAGTAATAAGGTGTGTATATATATATATATATACCTTATGTACTCTGTGTGTGTGTGTGTGTGTGTGTGTGTGTGTGTGTGTGTGTGTATATATATATATATATTGACATAAGATGATAGTCCATTATCCCACTTAAGAACTCTTTACATCATAAACTTGTTTACACCATCGTATATAAATATATGTATATATTTTTAAAACCATTACAAGGATTGTAACATCATTCTATTATGCATAGCATTACATTATTTCCCTACTCTAGGAGGGTTTACTACTCCAAGTTGCCATCTCAAATGTATTTACCATTATTATATTTTTTGGTTTTTTCATGGATACCAAGGTCCCTATCCCAAAACGACACACACCAATGGTAGATAAAATTCTTAAGCACCTTGATTCAGGTTTTAATAGGTAGAACAATGCATTGGTCAAGATCAAAGCTAAACCATCTTTCAAAATTGATATCATACATTAAGATACTCATAAAAATAAGAGTTCATTTTACTCCATTCACAATAATTTTTCACAATTTTAAGTCTCACTCAAAACAACAACACTACTTCACAATTACAAAAATGTTAAGGCACTAAGTCCTAAATTTTCCAGCAATTTCTATTCCAGGGCCTTTCAAATATATTTAGGCATTCGAGAAAAGGAACTTCATTAGCAATAACTGAAGCAAAATTTATACTAAGTCATTCCCCCCCTTTTTTCTACTCACGAAAATCATCTGCACAATTATTAACTTGAGTCTGTTCATGAGAACTGAGCATGATAAATATTACACATTGGAATAGAATGTTTTCATTAACAATATCATAAAAAAAACCTTCTATTTAATGAAATGGTATTAATCTCTAAACTACTAACAACTTCTTTATTCATGCTAGAAATTATACCATGTCAGAATTAAGAATAGAGACATAAGAACTCGTTATGAACATTATTTCAAGAACAACAAAATTTTAACCAACATTCAAGTAGGGGTAAATGGCCCGATAAGTTTGAAACCCAGTATCGAGCCTATTGGGATTTCAATCATATAATCACATAGATTATGTGATTGAAATCCAATACTTTAACATCATTCAACATTTCCTTAAATAAGTCATAGGATCCAATAGATTTAAAGCTAGAATTCCAACATCATTTCCTTATCCACTATTTACCATTTTTGAAAGTATCCTCTCAACATTCCAACAATTTATTGCTTGCAAGAAGATTTTTTTTCATGACCTTCCATCATAAAGATTTTATATTTGGAATGATAAAGTCACTCATGAGGAAAAGAACATAGAAGAAATTTAATTGAATCAATGAAATTAATGTTACCTTAATCAAGTTGATGGAGACCTTAACTTTCATGAACCATTTAAAATACTATCTTAACCACGTCAAAACATTACGTCCATACTTGATTAAATTGTCTACTCTTGAAATCATCAACATTCCTTGGCATAGCACCAAACAATCCATTAACACTATCAATTTTTTACTCTAAGAAGGGTAGGATAAAAAAGGTGGATTTTACCACAAATCATGCCCTTAAAACAATATTCTCCATCCCAAATTTTTCCCATTTGGGACCTAGAGACATACTAAAGAGATATGCAGACCAAAACATGTTTAAACCCTATTTAATAGTTCGGTTTTAAACCGTATAATAAATTTGAAGGAAAATAATGCATTCACGAGATCATTCCTTCCTAAATGAAAATAAAATATTTACTGATTCATACTTCTAAAAACTAATAAATAAGTAACCACAAAATCATCAATTGCAAGATCCCTACCAAGCACTTGTGAATATGTAAACAAAATTTTAGTACATTCAGAGAGCTCATAAGATGAGCTTAAGCATCAAGGATTACGTATATAAAGAAGGTAAAACACACCAATTTTACCTAAGAAAACCCCACTTCGTGGAAAAGTTATTTTCATCAATAAAAATTATAGTTGAGCTTAAATAAGATTCATTACTTTCCAGTTGTTGTTATAAAAATATCTCAGTGCTATCCTATAATTTCCAATATTGCATTCAATAACCACCAAATGATAATAACATTTTCTATGACACATTTCAAATTTATCCATATATCACTCGATCCGCAATAGATGAATATGTTATGGTTAGCTTCCAGATAGACCTGAAGAGTGTATTCCGAGTCGGCTTTATTTCCAAAATAAAAATAAAAGAAATTTGTTTTAGTATAAAAATTCTATCTCAGCCTAGGAGGCAAGAATTATCCAAATCCCAGGAGGGGAGATTTATAACTCCGCTTAACAAACCTGTCATTCTATTCAATATATATATATATATATATATGAATATAATGACTCAGGTTTGTTAAGCACGTACAAGATATAACCAGACATATTTCCCCTCCCTTATTACAGATAGATTTAAAATTCATAATGATACAAATAAACTTAAACCCATCATGGGTAAACCACATAACCTCTGCTGACAAGCATTCATCAAATGACTCAACAGTTCTAAGTTATGATTCAGAGAAATAATTTATAAACACATGTGCATCACATAAGCAGTTGAGGGAAGGAGATAAACAACCCATAATCTAAGTCTTAGAGGGATTCAATATCAAGAGTTAGAGATTTCTTGCAACTAATGATTTGCAGATAAAAACAAAAGCAATACCAAGAGGAAACCAACACGCAAAATCCAAATTTTTGGCAAGTAGAAAAATTTGTTTAGAACCCGGTAATCAGGGAGAAAAAACAAAATAATTCATGCAAGATAAAATGACTGTAAAACAACCATAGAGACTCCAAACAACTGCCATTTCAGAAAATAAAGAAAATTTGTTTCATGAATATGGTTAAAGCTAGCATAAAAATCAGATCGAGTAGTATTTATCATGCCTGAAATATGCTTCCCCAAGTCGCAAAAAATGCTCTAACAGGGAATGAAATCAGAAACAACATGCTAAATTTCAATTGTCCTCGAGTTTGTTGGGTGTCTCCACTACATTCCAAGCTCCCTTGAAAGGCACAGGTAGGGAGAACGAGGCAACAAGAGGCTAAGAAGGACAATTGTGAAGGGGGGGTTCTGTATTTTTTGGAAGCTCAACGCATTCTTCCACAACCCATCTTACAATTCTCCCAAAAAATACTATTTATTTTTTATATTTTTCATGGTATTTTTGGCCAGACATGGCATTTCATCCTCACAAACGTTTTCCCCAAGCAACATTAAGCTACAACATGCATAGAATGAAACAATGGGTACAATACAAGCAACCAACATCCAATTTTGGCATAAGCAGACCCACAATTATGAGACAAAGAAATTTTTAATGGAACCAAAATGAAGAAATGGTAGGTGGCGATAAATTCCATCCACCCCCAGATCTCCCTGGAGCCAAAGAATTATACATTAATGACCATAAATTGGAAGGCAAAGCTGGTGGAAGCATAAATAAATTCACCTTTAATTTAGCAATTAAATACAAGGAATGTGTGAAGCTTGGTCGACCAAAGTGGAGCTGGTGGGTCGGAAATAATAATTTCAAAATTTAATTTTTTTAGAGTCCTCTCCAAGACTTGGCGCTAACAATTAACCTTCTCCACCTACCCATGTAACCAAAAACTAGCCATGGTTGGTAATGTGTATTGCATTATTGACATTACCATACACAAGTCTAAATGAAATAGAATGAAAGTTTTGTTTTTGTTTTCAGTTTTTTTAAATGAAGGTTATTTAACAATCATCAAATGTAAATATTACATTTATGTAAATCTTGTTGGAAATTATGTTTTTGGTTAAATATAGGATATGATATTTTTATTCATTTCCTTAAAAACAAATGACTACCAATGAAGAGAAGATTTCATATAAACAAATAAAAGGAAAACAAGATACACAAGAATGATGTAGAGATGAATTACTATAATTTTAACATTCCTTTTTATGGTGTGAACATTTAGAAAAGGGGGTTATTTGAATTGGATTACAAATATTGTACATAGATATAATAATTTTCTTGTCTTTTGATTGTAACATATGATTTTTCTTACATTAATGCATATTGATTGAAGTCCTGAATGAATAATTGATGGATGTATGTTGAAGGTCATAATACATTTTCTACCATGTAATAGGATGGGTGATTATATGTATTCCATAACCAAAGATGAATCATATTTTATGCTATTTAAATTAGGATTGTCTTCTCTGTCCCAGCTGTACCTTGTATGATCATGACCAATGGAAAATTGATATGTATGTATATATATATATATATATTCTCATAATGTTTTGAAATAATGTTGAGGGAAGTTTTAATATTTTGTTTTTTGGTACAATATGTCTAAAAGAATGTTGAAGGTAGTTTGTTGTTTACCTCAATAAGGTATCCTCTTACGAGGCATTACAGATTCCTTATGTAGTTCCCACTTCTCTTCGACACTTATTATATTTTGATTTCGATCATTGTTGACTATAGACATGGATGTTATTGTATCATTTTGGTTTAGCATGATGTTAGATGATAGAGATATTCTGAATATTAATGGATTGTGATTCATAGTATGATTTATGTGGATTCTTAGCGACATAGAGAGACATTTTATATTGCTGACGATTATTTTTTGTTATCATATATATTACTGACATTTGGAATTCTTCTCATGTTTACTATGATATAGGTTTTGAAATAATATTGTAATCTTGCTGATATTGATAAAAGAATGAATCGAGGTGTTGTTGAAATTTTAGCAAATGATAACATTGTTTAGTTGAGATGATGATTTTCTATATGAGTATGGTTATTGATTTATGAGAATATATTTTATCTTGGATGTTTTTGATGCGTCCATAAGGCCCAAGGAGGTATTATGTGATTTTACAGGTAATTATATCACAACAATTAGAAGGGGGCTTGGAGACCAACCACAACAGAATACTTGATGGATACAACGAAGGTCACCATGGAAACTTGTGTAATGTTGTTATTTTTTTGGGGGGAGGTCCGCATGGGGGGATGACCTCCAATTGTGACCATGGGCTTGTGTGCAATTATTTCCCTTTTTCTTTTATTTTTTAGAGTATGCGATTTATTTGGTGATGTAATTTATTTAATCATTGTTAATTAATGTGGCTTAATTAAGTGAATTAATCATTTTTATTAAGTTATTTAGGGATCTGAAAAATTGAGTCATTTATTAGAACTGGTTTTTTGGACTGTAATTTTTATTAAGTATAAGTGACTTTGAGTGTTGTACACTCTACTTTACCTTGGAATTTCAGATTTGGGCTTAAGGGCCTTTTTTGGAGGCTTGTGGAATAAAGTAAACTTGTCCCACACCTATTAATTTCTTATACCAACCCTACCTATGGATTAGGGGGTCATAATAGACCCCATTATATGTTTTGTAAGACAAAAATTTGCATTTATTTCACTTTTCTTACATGGGTTTTAATTTTTTCCTTACAGGGTGTGGGTTTGAATTGTGTGTGTAAGAGACTCTTCATTCCTCTCAACCACCAATTTATTTTACATTGGTGTTGAAGTTTGACTTGTGATGTGGAGTTGAGGATAGGTGATGTGGCATCCTATATGGAGCTACCTCACCCTCCTCTCTCCTTTATATATATATATATATATATATATATATATGTAAGTTTTGTTTTTGGGGGATTACTTACTTTCATTTGGGCTCTTGTATTTTTGGAGATGGAGAGTTTTGGAGTGCTTGTTGAATTTTTAGATCTTGTTAGAGTTGGATTGATCTTTAAGGAGCTTGGTGTGTTATTCTTTGATCAAGTTATACCATAGAAAGGTAGGAACTACATCCTTATTTTAATTGTTTTCTTTTATATGTGTATATTTGTATGAAAGTGAATGGTTTGCATGCTTATTGGGATCTTGGGTAGAATCCCGAAGTATGGTGTAGGAGAAGGATATGGGGATATTATATGTAGGGAGTCATAAGAGCTTATTTCATGTTTTTTGAGGGATTTTGGTTTGGTGCCCTGCCTGGGATAAGAAAATGGTTGCATTTCTTACTTGGTTCTTTTGAGGGAGACATAAGAGACTATATGGAGGCAAAAGAGAATGTGGGAGGTATAAGAGGATCTTGAGGGAGGCATAAGAGTTTTGTAGGGGTTTTGAGATGTATATTGGAGGGTTTTAATGTGGGCATCTAATCCCATTTGGAGGCATAAGTGATATTCCCATAGATCCTTGCTCCATTGGCTTTGTATTTCAAGCCTTGTGCATTTTGAAAGTTGCATTCTTATGATTTTTTTCTTGTGCTAAATGTGTGTTATATGGTTGTGAAATTTTTTATTGTGATGTTGAATCATTGTGTAGTTACCATGAGTTGGATCCATCTTTTATTGATTTTTTGTTGGAGCTCGAGGGGGCAATGATGAGGATAACTTTTTCTCCTCATTTGATTATTGGTTAGGTGAAGAGTGTTGCCTCTCCCCATTTTTTTGTTTTGATTAAAGTGAAGAAATTGTGGAGATGTTTTGGAAGACTTGGGACTTGAGTATTTGTTGAAATCAAAAGAAATATTTCATTGTATAAATTTTCTTGTAATTACCACTTAAGGTGGAAGACTAGTAGATTGTATTAGAAAGAAAAGTTGTATTGTATATTTTGTTATTAATTTGTAATATCATATTTGAAGAAAGCTCATTAAAGAATGTGTCTTTCCTTCCTCTTAAAATTATTTACATGTAAAGGAATGATTTAAATGGATATCATGTTTAAATTTTACCTTGTGTTGAAAGAAAAGAAAGTGTAACTCTGAATGTTTTAATCCAAATGTGAATTGGGAGGTTGTCATAGCCTTATTCGGGGATGATACAATTAGAAACTCTTTGGTTTTGATATATTTAGAGTTACATTTATCATTTTATATCTATCTTATTTTATAAATTCAGTTTTAGAGGTCTTTGGCCTACATAGTGACCAACATTGGTCAATCTTAACCGGTGCCAGTGTACTCAGTATCGATATTGGTCACTATTCCATTTTGCAGTATTTAAAATATTCAATTCAATCTTAGTTATCAAATTAATTGATGCCATGACTTGCACAACAACCTTATATTCAATAAATAGTTATGGAAGATCCATGTAGATAAGTGTGAAGCACAAAATATTGGAGATATGTAAAAATTTATAAAATGGACTCATCTGACAGTAACTAGAATCAGTGACTGAATTTTCATCCACATTCCTATGACCGACATCGATAACTAGATATTGCACCAATTTAATTTCTGTAAACTTGGTAGTCATTTTTTGTGCCCTTTTTTATATCACATGCTACTGAGACTGTTATGCTTTCTTAAAATTGAATAAGAAGTTACTCATGGAATTAATCTCTTACCCCCTACATTTAAAAAAATATTCTAAAAACTTATCATTAACACAGGAACCGGTGCTAGTATTGGAACTGACATCGGGAGCACAGTGGTTACCGCGGTCGGTCAAGGGACCACCATCCATCACTTGTGCATGGATTATTTTTTTTAGAAAATGTATTTCGACAAAACCATTGGATCTTAGGGATCAAAACTTTACCCAAATGTAGATCTAGCCTATGAGGCCCATGTATGCTTGTTTGGACCCATACTCCAACCCGCATATAGGGATTTAAAAACATCAAAATATTGATCTAAAAAATGGGGTTTTCCCATCAATGAAAAAAAAGAGAAAACAAATCAGCAATAGATCTCAAACCAGATCTAGGATATATGCTTGCATTGAAATTAAATAATTAGGAATGCATGATTAAATCTAAGATTCAAATATTCTAAAAGAGGAGCCATTTAGATGGAATCCACTTCTTCTTTCACATTGGATCCAAGAAGACACCTTTATGGTTTTCCCTTGATCCATGACATCCACTCCTTCAACCTGTAACCCAAAGAGAAACAAATGAATGAGCTTAGGGTATGAAATGTTTAATAAGACTCCCTTAAGGATGATTAGGGTTTCTTTAGGTAGATCTAATCTTTTGGTCCATATTGATTTGATCCAAGGGTTAAGAATCAACCCTACAATTGTTAGGTAAGAATATCCATATCATGATTGTAAAATTTTAAATAAATCAAATGTATGTGTAATTGGATGAATGGGGGCCACTTAGGGCTCTAGTGTATTAAGTTAAAAATGTAACCCTTCTAGTAGGTTTTAATGAATGATTCAATGGGCATTAAAGAAAATAATTTAAGTGAACTAAGGTAACTAAGGATAAGGGTTTAGTTAATATGGGTTGAATGTTAGTTCCCAACAGGGAAACTATTTATCCTAGTAAGAGGATTTAATGGGAACTTATCCAATGATGATAATTAAATTGATATTAGAATTGGATTAAGAATATTTAATTAATAATCTAGACAAAATCTATCCTAAGAAATGTAATATTGCTAGTAGGAATTAATTAAAGGTATATTAGGGTTTGGAACCCTTGTAACTTTAAACAAAAAAATTGCAACTTTGCAAATAACTATTTAAGATTTAATGTGGTTTTAGAACGTCAAAATTTGTAGTAGAGTGTGTTGGGGTTAGTACACCAGTTATGCAGACAATATATCAGATCTAAGCATACATGCAAATAAAAGTGGATATTCTATTAGAAGAATTATACAAAAACAAGAGATATAAATCAACACCAGATTTAACATGGTTCACCCAGTGTGGGTTACGTCCACCAAGAAACAAGCGAATCTATTATACAAATCTTTGACAAGATATACAATGAATATTTACAATCTTCTACAATTCTCAAATGTTTAGTACTTTCTTCCTTCAATCCTTTTGATTCTTCACCAAGAATTCTCTCTCACATAATTATCTTGTAATTATGATACATCCATACTTCTAAATCCTAGCTTTTATGCTTATATAGTCGTTTATAGACTTAGGGCGCTTAGCCATGTAATTACAATCAGTAAATATATTTTAATGCTCAAAATATATATAATTCCTGAGAGTTAATTAAAACTTCATCGCACAGGTAACCGACTCCGGTTCTTCCTAACCATGGTCGGTTCCTTACTTACTTGACCGATGGCGGTCTACCCTGACCAATGCCGGTTACTGTATTTTCCAGCAAGTTCCAATTGAATGTTAAAATGAAGTAATTAAGCTTCAGAACTCAACAATCTCCCACTTGGAGTTTAATTACTACACCATACATGTACAACATCATTCTTGGATCCTTCCTTGGCTTTGTTTCTTCCTCTTCAATTCTCAAACTCAAAGACCAACAGAAGTGGAGTGTAGCTCCAACTTCTCCTTTATTAATGGATTCATTAGCATATCTGCAGGGTTCTTGCTCGTATGAATCTTTCCAGATTCAACTGTCCATCCTCCAATACCTGCCATATGAAGTGATAACTCAACTAAATATGTTTTATTCTCGTATGAAATGTTGAGTTCTTTGCCAAATGAATTGCACTCTAAATGTCACTGAACAATTTACAATTACTTTTCTCATTTCCCAACTCTTCCATGAACCTAATCATCCATATCATTTCCTTGCTATCCTCTGTAGCTGCAACATACTCTACCTCTATAGTAGACAAAGCCATAACCTTCTGCAATCTTGAAATCCAGCTAACTACCATTCCACCTACTGTGAAAATATATCTAGCAGTGCTCCTCCTACCATCCAAATCTCCAGCCATATCCAAATCAACATAGCCATATAATGAAATATCTGAACCTCCATAACATAACTACATGCTATATGTCCCTTTCAAATACCTGAGTATCCATTGAACTGCGTTCCAATGCTCTTTACCTATATTAACCATATATCTACTCACAACTCCCACTGCTTGTGCAATGTCTTGTCTTGTACAAACCATAACATACATGATACTTCTAACTGCTGAAGCATATGACACTCATGTCATGTATTTGACCTCCTAGTTGTGATGAAGGACATTGATCTTTACTCAATTTGAAGTGTCTAGCCATAGGTGTGCTAACAAGTTTTGCATTCTGCATGTTGAACCTTTCTAACACCTTGTAGCTATAATCTTCCTGAGACAAATACAATTTCTTATTTTTCCTGTCTCTATGTATTTGCATGCAAAGGATTCTTTTTACAGATCCCAAATACTTCATTTCAAACATGTGAGATAGCTTTCTCTTAAGCTCACTAATGTCCCACATACTATATCCTGTAATAAGCATATCATCCACATATAATAACAAAATAATATAGCTCCCATTTTCAAGCTTCTTGAAATAAACACAATGGTCAGATTCACATCTCAAGTAACCATGATCATGCATAAAACTATCAAACCTCATGTACCATAACCTTGGAGCTTGTTTGAGCCCATATAGGCTCTTTTTCAATTTACACACTAATTTCTCCTTACTCTTGACGTCATACCCAAGCGGCTGCTGCATATAAATCTCTTCATCCAAATCACCATGAAGGAAAGTCGTCTTCACATCTAGTTGCTCTAAATACAAATATTCTACTGCAACTAAAGTCAATACAGTACGAATAGAAGTCATCTTAACAACAGGAGAAAATATTTCACCAAAGTCAATACCTACCTTTTGTGTAAATCCCTTTACTACAAGCCTTACCTTGTACCTTTTCTGTCCACCCTCTTCTTCCTTAATTATATAAACCCACTTGTTCTACAATGTTCTCTTTGTCTACTGGTAATTTAACCAAATCCCAAGTCATGGTTCTATTCCAAAGAGTTCATCTCCTCATCCATGCGATGCTCCCACTGAATTGATAAATTTTATCCTACATTACTTCCTCGAAAGGTTTATGGTTCACCACTATCAGTCAATAATAGATAAAATATCAGAAGGTGAAAATATTTCTGGAAGTTTACTTACCCTTTGTGACAATTCATCACAAGAATTGAGGGTAGCGTAGGCTCAATCTGGACCTCCTGGACATTAGTATCAACTTCTGACAGTGACCGACACCGGTCACCACTAACTAGATCGGAATTAGGCTTCTCTCCACACCGGTTCTGATCCTCTGTAACCATCGGCAGTTATTGACTATCTTCACAATATAGCTTCTCCAAAATGGTAAAAGTTTGGTATAGCATGACTGTTACATTATAGAGATCTTCTGACTATTGATGGACCTTGATTCATATTCTGCATTCTTGCACAAACTAATGCACACATATAGACATTTTACATCTAATGATTAACTCTCTTTTGGCTAGGCAATATACGTCTTATCGAAATTTAAAATGCCCTACCATGTCCACCATTATGCATAACTCTTTATTCATATTCTTGTAATCATTGATCAAATGGATAAAAGCATAGAATTGAGATGTTCCCTTGAAATTTTTGACAAATGAGGGCATTGTTTAGCACAAATGATAATCCAACCATATGAGGATGGTCATTGATTTATGAGCCTATGTTTTATCGTGTGATGTTGTGTATGCCTCCCATACTATCCTGAAGGAGGTCTTCAGTGATTCTGCAGGTAATTACAACTCCTTTATAGATTCAAAAGGGGGATTGGACTTCTAACTCTCATCTCCAACAACTTGATGGATACATTAAAGTGTAATCATAACAACCTTATGTAATGACCTTACACTCCTATGCTTCAACAAAACATTACGCGTAATCACTGTTATCACCAAATCACAGCACCCCTATGTTTGTACAAGTGCATATACTTGAACTCACGGTGTGATTGGATAACATGGGTACTATCTCCAAGTTGTGGGACTTGCTACTTGAGATAGACCTCCAGAGAAAGCTGGTTCTTGCTCCTAAACTACCTGCCACAATCTACTCTAATGCAGGATAAGCTAACTGTTCTAATCTAAATTTCCAAGGAACCAGGGAGAGAGAATGCATAAAATGAAAGCCTACACTAAAGCGGTGATACAACAGAAAAGGAGGGTGTGAGAGTAGTCTCCAAATGTGTGAAATACAGAGGCAAAGTGCACACTAGAAGAGGGGATGACAGTTCACCATAATCTAGCAAAATGCATTCACAACAATATTCCAAGCATACACAATGATAATGAATCCCTGCAAGAACATAATAAATAGACACAATATTCTTATAGAAAGATTAAAGGGGTAATAAGAATGCAAGAAAATACAGCAGGGGAAGATATATCCACAAACTGATATTTTATTGCTTCATGATATGCACAGTTCAATCTATTATAGGATAAGGGCTTGGATCACCATGCAAGGAGTCCACTACAAGGGCCTGCAACACATTGGCTTTAAAAAGCAATTTTGACAGAGCTTTTCTACAAAGAACCCCCCTTTTTTTTACAATGAGCCCAACACTCCAATTTATAGAAAAAATGAGAAGGGGAAGAGAAGGGAAAATGGAAATCCCGAAATCTGTCCTTCAACCACCTGTAAGAGGCATTAAATTGAGTGAAATGATTATATATTACTTGAAAAAGGCTCCCCATACTGTCCCATGTGCTGCAGCAGAGAAAGAATGATGACCATGCCTCTTAATTGCACTCCCAGCTACCAAATAAAACACTGTTCTGAACCGGGCCACATTTTCTTAAAAATATCAATCAATTTCTGATAAAATCTGGAATTTATTGATTTCTATGAATCAGGCTCGGAACCACGATTCCAACAGTACCAATTTTGTGTGATTTCGTTGAAAAATGCAAAAGTTATGGCCTTCTGAGTGCGGGCAGCTATTTTGGGTCTGACAGGCGTTTTCTGTCATTTGACGGGAATGAGCATTGACTGACTGGAGCCGAATATGTTTCTTTTATTTAAATATATCTACCCTCATTAAAATTAAGATATCCAATTTTTTTGGCGTAGAGGATGTCGTGCTCGTTCCAGAAAGTCCAATTTTGTGAAAATCGGAGCTCGGAGTCAAAACTTATGGCCGTTTGAAGTTACATGGGCCAAACGTTGACTTTTCTTCTCTTCCTTTGGCCGCTTCAGCTTTTCGCGTCCCACGCGTCCCTTTGTCCAAAATGTCCCAGTGCTGTGTGGGACAAATTCTTCTGAACCACCCGAAATGGGCTTCCATGTCCCTTTTCTGCCGACGACACATGGCGTGATCTGATTGGCTTTCGGCTCCTTCGGCTATCCGCGTCCCGCGCGTCCCTCTGTCCCACTTGGCACAGTGCTGAAATTTCCCATTTCAGCTGAACCAGCTGGCTCGCGTCATTTTGTCCCAACTGTCTCGGTACGAAAGTTCTCATTTCAGCCGATCCGGCCGGTTCGCGTACTTCACTTACCTTCGGCTCAACTGTTCCGGGCTACCTTTAGTCTTTTCGGCCGACTTGCATTCTTCGTGTACTAACTGTCCAGATGTCCCAGACTGCCTGTTTCAACAGTTAGTCAATTTTTTTCATTTTTCGGCCAGTTCGGATTTCCGCGTCCCGCGCGTCCTTTTGTTCCGAATGTCCCAAATGCTGGGATGAACTACAATTGTGACCATGAGCTTGTGTGCAATTCTTTCCCTTTGTATTTTATTTTGTAGAGTATGTGATTTATTTGGTGATGTAATTTATTTAATCATTTTTTCTTAATGTGTCTATTTTAAGTAATTCAATCATGTTTATTAAGTTATTTGGGGATGTGAAAAATGGAGTCATTTATTAGAATTATTGGTCTTTTGGACTATGTGATTTTTATTAAGTGTAAGTGACCTTGAGTGCTATACATTCGACACTACCTTGGAATTTCGGATTTGGGCTTAAGGGCCATTTTGGGAGGCTTGTGGGACAAGATAAGCTTGTCCCAAACCTCTAAATTTCATATACCAACCCTACCTATGGATTAGGGGGTAAAAACTAAATCCCATTATGTGATTTGTAAGACAAAAAGTGACATTTATTTTACTTTGTTTACATGGGTTTTAAAGTTTGTCCTTAAGCGACATGGGTTTGAATTATGTGTGTAATAGGCTTCTCATTCATCTCAACCACCAATTTATTGTGCATTGGGGTTGAGGTTTGAATTTTGATGTGGATTTGATGATAAGTGATGTGGCATCCTAGATAGAGCCACCTCACCCTCCTCTTCCCTTTTTCTATTTATGCAAGTTTATTTGTTTGTCTGGGGGTTACTTTATTTCCTTTGTGCTCTTGTATTTTTTGAGTTAGAGAGTTTTTGGAGTACTTGTTGAATTCTTGGATCTTGTTGGAGCTAGATTGAGCTTGAAGGATATTGGATTGTGTTTCCTTGATCAAGTTATTACCATGGAAAGGTAACATCTACACTCTTTTTACTTGTTTATTTTAATATGTGTGTATTGTATGTGTGAATGATTTATGTGCTTGTTGGGATCTTTGATAGAATGCCTAGTATGGTGTAGGAAAAGCCTATGAGAATATTATATGTAAGGAGGCATAAGATTTTATTTCATGTTTTGGGAGGGAGTTGGGTTGGGTGGCGCACCTTGGATAAGAAAATGATTGCATTTCTTACTTGGTTCTTTTGAGGGAGACATAAGAGATTATATGGAGGCATAAGAAAATATGGGAGGAATAAAAGCATCTTGAGGGAGGCATAAGAGTTGCGTAGGTTTTTTGAGAATTATATTGGAGGGATTTTATGTGGGCACCTAATCTCATTGGCAGACAGAAGTGATCTCCTCATAAATCCTTGCTCCATTAGATTTACATTTTAAGCCTTGTTTAGTTTTATAAGTTGCATTATTGTGATTGTATCTTGTGTTGAATGTGTGTTATATGGTTGTGAAATTTTATATTGTGATGTTAAAGCATTGTGTAGTTTCCATGAGTTGGATACACCCTTCATTACATTTTTGTCAAGGCTCGGGGTCCAATGAGGAGGATAGATTCTTCTCCTCATTGTATTATTGGTTATGTGGAGAGTGTTGCCTCCCCCCATTTTTGGTTTTCGTGATTAAAGTAAAGAAATGGTGGAGCTATTTTTGAAGAATTTGGGATTTTGAACATTTGTTGAAGTAAAAGACAACACTTCATTGTAGAAATTTTCTTGTAATTCCCACGTAAGGTGGAAGACTAATAGACTTGTATTTTAAAAGAAAAGTTTCATTGTAAGTTTCATTTACCAACTTGTATTATTATATTTGAAGGAATATCATTAAAGAATATGTATTTTCCTTTCTCTTCAATTTTTTGTATGTAAAGGAATGAATTAGAATGGATATCATGTTTAAAATTTTACTTGTAATGAAAAAGAAAAGAGAGTTGCAAATATTAATATTTGATCACAAAATGAATTGGGAAGTTGTCATAGCTTTATTTTAGTTTGAAACAGTGCAAAAATATTTGATTTTGATATCTATAGTCCTTCAAACATTCATTTTTAGAGCTCTCTAGCCTACACAGTGACCGGCACCAGTTATTCTCAACCGACATCAGTGTACTTAGTACTGACATCGATCACTGTTTCATGTTTACAGTTTTGAAATTTTAACTCCTAGCTTAGATTTAAACTTAAATGATATTATAAGTTGCTCAGAAAACCCAAATTTAATGTATGATTGTTGGAAATGTCATTTAGAAAAGTGTAAATCACAAATGTAAAAGCTATGCTAAAATTTAGAAAAATAGACTCAATTGAACGTAACTGGCATCGGTGACTAAACGGTCATCGGCATTCTTGTGACAGGTATCGGTCACTATATATATACTACATAAATTGTAATTTTTCAAGATCTTGAAAGACATTTGTGGTTCTTTTGTTTGAATCAAATGCCTTTGGGACTGTTATGCTATCGTGAAATTGAATAATAAGTTACTCCTGGTACAAATCCCATATCCTTTGCATTTAAAATAATAATCTAAAATATACTAATGCTTCAAAAACTGGTAGTGGTAGTGGAATTGACATCAGTATCACAAATGATGCCAGGGTCGGTCAACAAACCGCCGTCGGTCACCTGTGTGTGGATTATTTTTTTAAAACGTATTTCCAACCAAACCATTACCTCTTATGGATCTAGAAATCAGCTAAGGGTAGATCCATCTTGTGTGGGCCATATATTCTTCTTTGGAACCATACTCCAACTTGCATAAAGGGATTTAAATATATTAAACACTTGATCTACAAAATGAATTTCTTCCTCATCAATGGAAAAAATAAATAGAAAACTAATGAACAATAGATCTCGAAACAGATCTAAGATAGATGCTTGTATCGAAATTAAATAACTAGCATATATGATTAAATCTAAGATTCAACTATTCTAAAGGAGGAGGCATTTAGAAGGAATTCCCTTCTTCTTGTACATTGGATCCTAGAAGACTCCTCCACGGGTTTCCCTTGATCCATGACATCCACTCCTTCAGGATGCTAACCAAAGAGAAACAAATGAATGAGCTTAGGGTAAGGAATGTTTTAGAAGACTCCCTTAAGGATGATTAGGGTTTCTTTACGGTAGATCTAATCTTGTGGTCCCTATTGATTTGAATCCAACTGATCAAGAATCAACCCTACAAGTGTTAGGTAAGAAAATTAATATTATGGTTGTAAATTTTAAATAAATAAAATGGATGTGTAAATGGGTGAATGGGTCCACTTAGGTATCTAGTTTGTTAAGTTAAAAATGTAATGATTCTAGTATATTTTAGTGATTAATTTAATGGGCACTTATCTAGTGATGATAATTAAATTGACATTATATTTGGTAACTAAGAATAAGGGTTTAGTTAATAATGGGTAGACTGGATCTAGTTCTTAATAGGGAAACTATTTAACATTGTTAGCATGAAATTAATGGGCACATATATCTAGGGTTTGACACCCTTGCAACTTGACATTAAAACTAAAAACTAAGAATATTTCCGCAACCTTTTGGATAATTGTTTAGACTGGATTAATATGGTTTTAGAATGCTGAATATTGTGAACGTTAGAACATTCATATGTATATAGGTATTTTAGTTGATTTTGACACCCTTCTATCTTATAAAAATAAATCCACACTAAAACTGTAAATTTCCAGATAATGTATTTGAAAGGCACTTTTCTATTTGAATGATTTTATAGATTATTTTAAATATTATGTCATGTATTACCTAGTGGGAGTTGACTCAAGATTGATGATGGAAAATAGGATGAATTCCATCAGCTGTATTCACAAGATCATAATCCTTTTCACACTAAAACTAGAGAACTAATGTGATTTAGCAAGAACTTGTGAGGGCCATAACATTTGATCCGACCATTGGATCATCTTTAAATTGTCCACGGTGGTAGATCTTGATGAGTAATATGCTGTGAAGAACTTTATCATTATGGTTTCTAACATTTCAGCATATTTTCATCATTGTATTCCTTCGTCGAGTGGTCTGAAATTGGCTCCGATCGTTTCTTTACTTTTTTCTACAACTTCGAGTTTTAATAACTTTTTCTATGTTTTATATAATAAACCAAAATTTTGTGTGAGTATTGATTGATGAAGGTATATTTTGCTAGCATAGACAACACATATATTATTATATTAGGATAGTGGTTATCTTATTCCATTATTCGCTCTTTTTTGTTTGTAACAACTCCTCCTATTTTGGGGAGTCTTGTTTATTCACATAGCTATATATATTGTACATTATTCTATGATTAATAA